>MDKH01230641.1:0-25107 GCA_005239495.1 Nicotiana undulata | reverse complement strand
AGAAAGTAGGAAGTAATCCAGGGAATGATATCCATGCCATCGCCTTGGTCGTTTCTTCCCCGGACTTAAATTTGGAGTCATATATCAGTGGTCGCAACTGAAATTCCTGCCCTTTACTGTCTTTAACATAATACGCACCTTTCGACGTAAAATCAATAAAGTCCTGCCATAACGTCAATCTAATTAGGACATGTCGATCTCTCAGATAGCCAATGCTACATGATCCCTTAATCCCACATTGCGACGGCACGATCCTACGTATCTCCTGAAGATCTGGCCAACCATAAGCAAATTTGCCTACAACAGCGTACTGCAGCCCCTCAATTATATTCATTCGATCGACTTCAGACTCAGTGAACGTAATCTTAGGCTGCCCATTTACAAAAGAGGCCCTTCGCATTGAAATTGGTTCAACAGATGCATGAGAATCACTGTTCACGTGCCTATTTGCATTCAAGTTCGCTGGTTGTAATATCTTTGAGTAGTCCAGTGGTTGGGAAACGATCCTGGGTGGTTGGGAATTTGTACTGGAGGTCGGAGGTGTTTGGGCGAGGGTGGGAGGGGGCTGGCCAACCGGAAAAGTGGAGTGGCCGCCGGCCAAATTGGCCATGGCAGCGGCAGTGCCAAAAATCTCCTACTAGTCGCCTCTTTTTAGGAGAGAGAACAGAGAAAATTCCCTCAAGCGTTGGGGTTTAGGGTTTTAGGTTGGTGTGATTGGACGGGGTTCCGGGGGCCTTGGGTGAATTCCGGGTGATTAACAAATCAATATTTGAAGTTAAACAAAAAAGAAAAACTGAAGTTGCTGTCATCTGGTGTGACCGCACCTGCGAGGCTTTGCCGCAGGTGCGGAGCCGTTGGTGCGACTTTGGGAGCCGCAGGTGCGAGTTTTGGGCTAGAGCTGAGGAGGCCGCAGGTGCGGAAATGAGGCCTGGACAGAATGTTTTTAAAACGAGAATCATGTCATTTCTCCTCCTATTTTCATTTGGTATGGGCGATTTTGAGGAGCTTCAAGGAGGGGATTTCGTCAAGGATCACAAGGTAAGTTGTTTCTACTTATTTGCAAGTTACATACAAGGTTATTGCATGGATTTGAACATGAAAATTGTGGGAAAATTGAAGAAAACTAGAAATTTGGTAATTGGGATTTTTACCACGAATTGAGCATGAATATTTGAGAAAAATGTATATTTGAACTAGTAAAGCTATGGGTAGAGTTTATCTTAAAAAAAATTCGAAATCGGGGCATGTGGGCCCGAGGGAATTTTGGTCAATTCATTGAGAGAAGTTGGGGAAATTATATAATTTGAATTTGTTACAAGTATTAGAGTGTATTTTCATTGCTTTTCCCGTTATTTGGTAGTTTTGGGGCGTTGTGGATCCATTGGAGTTGTCGGAAGGGCTTGGAAGCCGGTTATGAAGTTTCAGAGCAAGGTAAGTCTCCTTTCTAACTTTGTGAGGGGGAATTGTCCCCATAGGTGAACTAAATGAGTATATGTTATTAATTGCGGGGGCTACGTACACACGAGGTGACGGGAGTCCGTGCGTAGCTACTATTATGCCATGTCCGGGTAGTCTAGGACCCACAAGCATGCCTTACACGTTGTACTTGCGATTTTATCAATGATATTAGCCTGGTGATATTATCGAGTTAGTAATAGATTACTTGAAAAGATCAGAACTTATGTTCCTTAATCATTTGAGAAGAGAATGGATCCCTCCTTGCATAATTGTGTCCTGGAGAATCGGTAATATTTAAAACCTTATCGAACTTGGCAAACAAATTTCCAAAAATGGTTTGAATATTATCTTCATGTTATGTTCACCTAAAGAGAATTTTATCATTTGAGAAGTTGTTTTCTTGATAAAACAAATGCGGATTATTATGTGAATATGTGTACCTACGAGCACCCGAGTCGAAGTTATGATTCGCGAGCAGGTTATCCTTATTATTATTATGTTGACCGCGTCGCATAATCGATTCGCGAGCGAGGAAAACAGATGCATTTATGGTTCGAGCCGTTCGACCCTCGGCATTTTTGATTGCACCTGATAAATGCTGTATATTTCCTATGATTTATACATGATATATACATATTATATACCACTCGTGACTTGAATTGTTAAATTGTCTTAAGGACGTAAATTGTTAAATGAAACGACGGAACCCGAGAAATTTATAAATTATGGAAACAATTGATCTCCCCTGTCATTATTTGTTATTCGATGTTAATAACCATGTTGATATCCTTCATATATTATATTGTGTTGACTTATAGCAAGTGTCTAACTCGACCTCTCGTCACTACCTCTCTAAGGTTAGGCGAGATACTTATAGAGTACACGTTGTTTTCGTACTCATGCTATACTTGTTGTGTATTTTGTTGCACATGTACCTTCATAGCAAAGTGTCTGACTTGGAGACTTAGACGGGCTGAATCATCCGGAGACGACCCGTAGCCGATAGAGTCTTCCTCATATGTATTTGTACTTTATTTTAAAGTCCTTGTCCAATTTGTATCTCGTACAGGCTTGTATAATTGTATAAATTCTTAGAAATTTCTCATGTACTTGTGACACCGGGTTCTGGGATGTGTTTGGGGTGTATCTTATTAAAATGGAAATATTGGATTGTTAATTTTCACCTAATGGACTTTATTTAATTGTTACGTGTTAAAGAGGAAGGAAATGATTTCGAAAATGTTGAAACATGAATTTAACTCAACTATTAGATGATTTGGCTTGCCTGACAATGGTGTACGACGCCATCACGACCTTAATAGATTTTGGGTCGTGACAATATGGTATCTGAGCGCTAGGTTCCCTTAGGTCTCACGAGTCATGAGCAAGTCTAGTAGAGTCTTGCGGATCGGTACAGAGACGTATATACTTATCTTCGAGAGGCTACAGGGCTGTTAGGAGTACTTCCCTTCTTGATTCCTCATTGTGCGATTTGATTCCTTTAAGGCTTATGCCTGTGTTTCTTCCTATTCAATCTTACGCGTCGCGAAGCGCTTGTTATGAATCGAGGATTTGAGGGATTTTAATGATACTATGGAGGTGGTGCGAGATGTTTCTCCTTGGGAAGTTGATTGAGGCTATTTTCATTGCTCTGCGGGAGAGAAATAGTATGTTTTCAGCTAGTAGCTGTGATTCTGAGAACTTTGAGGCTATGCTAAGATTGTTATGATTCTTACGTCTGGTTATCGCGCGGTGTCGATATGATGGTATAATGCTTGCCCATATGTTGGGGTGATGGACGACTTGAAAGGGAGGTCTTCTCAGAGCGTAATTTCGAGATTTCAGTATTTCAGTTTCGGCGTAGGAAGGAAATTGGGACTATGAATGTTCAAGCCTTGGGGATAAAGTAATAAGACTTGGTGTTATCAAGCGAGGTGGAGTTTTCATCTGTGATTTTGTATTGCTGTTTTGATCGAATAGAATGTGTTAAGTTTGCCGGTGTTATAGTTCTTCGGTTGCATTGGGTCAGAGTGTTGTGAAGTAGTATTGAAGAAGCGGTTGTCAGAGATCGTGGTGTGTGGTGGTTCAGAATTGAATAGTCATTTCTAATAAAGGTAGCTCGGGAAAGATGATCTTCGGGGAGTCGAAGTTATGGTGATCTGCTGGGTCATGTGTTGCAAAGAATGATATTGAATTGAGGCTGCAAATGAAAATCATGCAATGAAGGACGACCTGTGAGAAGTGTCAGGTGGCGGCTAAATCTCAAAATGCCAGGCATAAAGGACGGAAGTCAGGTAGTTGCTTGAAGGAATGAGTTTAACTAAGTGGGAAGAGTGGCAGTGCAACCTATGAGTTCAGTGGTAAGACAACTACCTATCTTGAGGAAACATTAGGAGTGATTTGAGAGTTTTAGGGGACGGTGAGTGGGTCCTCGAGCTTAAGCTAAAATGTTGGTTATTCGGCGGAAGGTTGGATGTAATAGGGAGGAGTCGTTAGGGATGAAGAAGGATGCAATGTGGCGATGAATCTGAAGCTATTATAGCGCATTTAGTAGATGTCCATGGGGAACGGACGGACGGGTAAGGTCGGTGAATGAGAGCAGGCTTAGGATGGGGTATTGAGGTTGCAGGAAGGGTGCATTTCAACATCGTTGAAGGGTGTCAGTTGGCTATTTACATAGGTGGGTTATCTTCCGTGAGTAGGTTAGTGGTTGTGTGGTTGGCAAGTTCTGCGAGGGATTCTGGTGGTTGTTCGGTAGGAGGCAAAATGTGTGAATGGTGCTAGAGAATTTGAATATTTAGGGGATGCTAACAGGAGAAGTTAGAAGAATTTGACGGGTCGGTTGAACAAGTTCATGTCAACAAAAGAGAAAGGATCTCAGCAGGGTCTAGAGTGGTGCAAGGATGTAGCTTCGGGCTAGGTGGGGAGTCCCACCACCTGCAGTTGGGTTGTAGGATTGTGTTCTCATGGGGTTGCAGATTGTTGGCATATTAGCAAGTTGTTACAGCTAAGAGAAAGGAGTAAAAGGGTGATTGTGCGTGGGATTTGATGAATGCGTGCAAAAGTTGGCCCTGTTGGACCAGGGTTAGGCTTTGAAAGATTCAAAATTTATGCTTAAGCCATAGGCGAGTTGTAAGGGTAGTGACTCAGTCACATACTTCATTGAGAGGATGTTCATGTGCTAGAAGAGTCCTGTAGTTGATTGTATTCGGTGCCAGTCGGAGTGGGTGACTCTCAGCAGTGGTCCTAGTAAATTCGAAGGTTAAGAAATGCGGTATTTAAGGGTTAAAGGCAGTAGTATGATTAAGAATTTAGCTTTTGCAGCGTAAATTTGGAGAAAGGGAAATGGCCGGAGCATTCCATGTTGTTCTCAGCGTGCAGGATAGTACTGGAGGAGTGAGAGGAATAACCTCCGGGTTGTAGAAAGATTATCATGAGGGTATGAGATGGGTAGCGGGACTTAGGCAGCATGGTCTCGTGAATCAAGGTCCCTCGGGATGAGTGAGGGTGGAGTTTGCTATGAGTTGAAGGAAGTCACTATTATCTCTAAGGCAATTAAAGATTATAAAAAGAAGATAGATTGGTTAGCCAGGGTTGAAATGGAACATGTACGGCAGTGGTCAGTTCCTTCAGTGCGATTGAGTATGTGTATAGTTTGTGCAGATGTGTGTGGGCTTGTCGGCCATCGTAATAGATTTCATTGGAAGCATTCAATTGCTATGGCCTGTCAGGTATGGGCGGATCCCGGAAGGTTTATGGTGGTTCAGACCACTACTTAAGGATTTGCATGTATTGTGATTGTGAGAATTCGCTCGTGTGTTGTTGTGGTTCTCATGAATTGAGGTAAGTAAAGGTTTCTATGTGATGAAGTGTTCACCCTGTTAGCGGTTCAGGAAGTATGATGGAATCCCTATGCTACTCCATATCGGCATGTTGGGTACAATAGTCAGTGTGGAGGTGGAAGTAAGAATCGAATTGCGGTTCGGTGTTAACAAGGATGTCATGAGCTCGGAGGAGCAAGATCAAGGGATGTGGATGTTTAGAATAAGCTAATGTTGTCTTCAGTGTCAATTGAGATCGGTGTTTGGTGAAAGAGGCTTTGTATCCTGGTTACGGGTCCTTGAATTGTTTTTTTCCTTACAGCCTTAGAGTGGTCTGTGGTATGGATGTGCGTACTTGTTACCCTGTGTGAAAGGTCGTGGGAGCATGACCGCGGGAAGATTGCATAAGTGTGACTGGTAGTCACCTGATGGATTGAAAGATTAGACCAAGTTTGAGGAAGTGCAATGTTGTTTATTTAAGGATGTTTGCCATGAAGGCGTTCAGTTCATCTTTGTTGTGAGTTGTGGGGAGCTATCCCGGTTATGATGGTTTTTCTTGCGTGTTATGAAAGGAAGTGGGTTATTTTAGACCCATGTAAGGCTATCAACCTAGTTCAGTGCGAGCAAAATCGGCTTGAAGTGTATGAATGGATTTAAACGAGATTATGGGCTTCATGCGAGTCAGATGTGTTCATTTCAGTATAGCGCTCCTCAAGGAGGGGTGTTGGAATATCAGGTATTGTCCCGTCTTCTTCAAATTCATGCGATATTATGATTGTGCCGTGTAAGTTGTGAAACGACTTGATAATTTCTTATGTGTTGAGATTCCGCGTAGTGGTGAGGTTATGTGAGCAGAATGGCTCTCGAGATTCAGATTGTACATCGCACCTCAGTTGTGCTTGAGTTCGTAGCATATGGCTCTATCAGTCTCCCCATAATGGTATTATGCACTTAGCGTGCTTATGATCGGTATTCAGTAATTTATAATAGTGAGCAATTCAGCTCCGTATATACATCCTTATTAAATTTTATGATGGGACCGGGTGGCACGTGGCCACGGGTATGTTATTTGGATCGGGTTGCACGCTGTAACAATGTGATGATGGGTACGATTCCCTATATTTATTTCTCTTATGTTATACTTCCTGTATTCTGAGGAAAATTCATATTAGTTGCGTGAGTTGAGTAGTCCCTTCTTGAGTCATTTCTTTATGTATCATGTTCGAGTTGTGGCCTATTGGCGCATCGTGGCATCGTGTGAGACTGTTGGTCATGTCTGGGATGATTTGTGTCTGAACAGTTCATAGTGGGTGAGACGAGATTATTGGGTCAGGGGTCAAGTGCGATGAGATTATGTGAAGTATACTACAGGACAATCACCATTATTTGGTTTGTAATGAGATGATGATCTAAGTCAAGAGAAAATATTTCAATGTTCGGTTAACTCTGCCACTGGTTAGGAATTTCTACACATTTCCTCCGTTGTGGTGGTATAGTCAGCATTATAGCAGGATGTATGTATATATCTTATAAGGTCCATTGGGAGCATCAAATTCGTAGAATTTTGACTATTGAGGTTCAAGGACTGTCGTTGTGGTCAAATGATGAATTGGGTGGTGCATAGTACTAATTCAGCAAGGATACACAGTTGTGTTCTGGTGCCTCGTGATACGGTGTTCATATATTAGAAACATGCCTGGCAGAGAATTCCAAGTGTTGGAACTGGGGTCTGAGCTTATTGTATGGATAAGAGGGAATATCTTCAGATTTGATCAAGCTAATGTGCTTAACTGGGTTGTGGAAGCACGGGCAGGTGCACAAGGTGTTAAACAGTGATTCCAGATAACTCAAGAGAAGTTCTTGGCACGTTCGAGGACGAACGTCTGTTTAAGTGGGGGAGAATGTAACGACCCGACCGGTCATTTTGAGATCTAGCATGTCGTTTAGCGGTTGGAAGTCATGAACAACTTCATTTCAGGTATTATGACTTGTGCGTATGGTTGGAGTTGAAATTCGGGAAGTTCGAAGTCAAATTGAAAGGAAAATTCTCTTTTCGGAAGCCTTAAGTTGGGAGAATCGACTAGGATTGGAATTTGGAGTAAACAACCTCGGAATCAGGATCTGAAGGTTCCAGCAAGTTCGTATGACGATTTCGGACTTGGGCGTATGCCCGGATCGGGTTTTGGATAACCGGGAGCGTTTCGACGTATATTGTGGAAGTCAGCATTTTTGAAGGAATTTCCTAAGTTTGGCTTGAAGCGCATTTCAGAGATATTGATGTCCGTTGGGATTCCGAGCCTGGGAATAGCTTCGTAGGGTGATTCTGGTGTTGGGAGCGCGATCGGAAGTGAATTTGAATGTCCGGATGTCAGTTTGAAGTCATTTGGCTAAGAATAGAAGTTTAAAGGTTTCGAAGAATCCGACCGGAAGTGAGAATTTTGATATCGGGGTCGGAATGTAATTTTGGAAGTTTGAGCAGGTCCGTAATGTCGAATATGACTTGTGTGCAAAATTTGGGGTCAATCGGATATGATTTGATGGGTTTCAGCGTCGAATGTAGAAGTTTGAAAGTCTAAGTTCTTAAAGATTTGGATTGGAGAGCGATTCATCGTTTCGATGTTGTTTGATGTGATTTGAGGCCTCGAGAAAGTCCGTGTCATGTTTTGGGAGAAGTTAGTGTGATTGGATGGGGTCCCGGGGGCCTCGAGTGGATTCCGGGTGATTAACGGATCAATATTTGAAGTTGAAGAAAAAACAACGGAAGTTGCTGTCATCTGGTGTGACCGCAACTGCGAGGCTTTGGCCACAGGAGCGGAGCCGCATGTGTGAGTTTTGGGCTGGAGCTGAGGAGGCCGCAGGTGCGGAAATGAGGCCTGGGCAGAATGTTTTTAAAATGAGAATCATGTCATTTCTCCTCCTATTTTCATTTGGTATGGGCGATTTTGAGGAGCTTCAAGGAGGGGATTTCATCAAGGATCACAAGGTAAGTTGTTTCTACTTATTTCCAAGTTAAATACAAGGTTATTACATAGATTTGAACATGAAATTTGTGGGAAGTTATGGGAAAATTGAAGAAAACCTAGAAATTTGGTAACTGGGATTTTAACCACGAATTGAGCATGAATATTTGAGTAAAATGTATATTTGAACCAGTAAAGCTATGGGTAGAGTTTATTTCCAAAAAAAAATCGGAATCCGGGCACGTGGGCCCAAGGGCATTTTGGTCCATTCATTGAGCGAAGTTGGGGAAATTAATAATTTCAATTTGTTACAAGTATTAGAGTGTATTTTCATTGCTTTGCCCGTTATTTGGTAGTTTTGGGGTGTTGTGCATCCATTGGAGTCGTCGGAAGGGCTTGGAAGCCGGTTATGAAGTTTCGGAGCAAGGTAAGTCTCCTTTCTAACTTTGTGAGGGGGAATTGTCCCCATAGGTGAACTAAATGAGTATATGTTATTAATTGCGGGGGCTACGTACGCACGAGGTGACGGGAGTCCGTGCGTAGCTACTATTATGCCATGTCCGGGTCGTCTAGGACCCACAAGCATGCCTTACACGTTGTACTTGTGATTTTATCAATGATATTAGCCTGGTGATATTATTGAGTTAGTAATAGATTACTTGAAAAGATCAGAACTTATGTTCCTTAATCATTTGAGAAGAGAATGGATCCCTCCTTGCATAATTGTGTCCCGGATGAATCGGTTATATTTAAAACCTTATCGAACTTGGCAAACAAATTTCCAGAAATGATTTGAATATTATCTTCATGTTATGTTCACCTAAAGAGAATTTTATCATTTTTTGAGAAGTTGTTTTCTTGATAAAAAAATGCGGATTATTATGTGAATACGTGTACCTACGAGCACCTGAGTCGCAGGTATGATTCACGAGCAGGTTAGCCTTATTATTATTATGTTGACCGCATCGCATAATTGATTCGCGAGCGGGGAAAATAGATGCATCTATTGTTCGAGCCGTTCGACCCTCGGTAGTGCACAATTTATTATTGTTGGTCCGTGCCATTCGACCCTCGACATTTTTGATTGCGCCTGATAAATGCTGCGTATTTCCTGTGATTTATACATACATATTATATACCACTCATGACTTGAATTGTTAAATTGTCTAAGGACGTAAATTGTTAAATGAAATGACGGAACCCGAGAATTTATAAATTATGGAAACAGTTGATCTCCCCTGTCATTATTTGTTATTCGATGTTAATAACCATGTTGATATCCTTCATATATTATATTGTGTTAACTTATAGCATGTGTCGAATTCGACCTCTCGTCACTACCTCTCTGAGGTTAGGCGGGATACTTACTGAGTGCACGTTGTTTTCGTACTCATGCTACACTTGTTGTGCATTTTTTCACACTGGTACCTTCATAGCAAAGTGGCTGACTTGGAGACTTAGACGGGCTGCATCATCTGGAGACGTCTCGCAGCCGGCAGAGTCTTCCTCATATGTATTTGTACTTTATTTTAAGGTCCTTGTCCAATTTGTATCTCGGACAGGCTCTTATAATTGTATAAATTCTTAGAAATTGCTCGTGTACTTGTGACACCGGGTTCTGGGATGTGTTTGGGGTGTATCTTATTAAAATGGAAATATTGGACTGTTAATTTTCACCTAATGGACTTTATTTAATTGTTACATGTTAAATAGGAAGGAAATGATTTCGAAAATGTTAAAACAGCAATTTAACTAAACTATTAGATTATTTGGCTTGCCTGACAGTGGTGTCCGGCGCCATCACGACCTTAATAGATTTTGGATCGTGACACATGGCAGCGCTTAGAGATGAAATATTGGCTTTCAAGCAAGAGTCAAATGAGCCTCTTCATAAGAATTGGGAGCGCTACAGGACCATGGTAAAGGAGTGTCCAAACAATGACATGACTGAGGCCATGATACAGCAGACATTCTACGGAGTCATAAATACCACCAATCAGTGTGTGGTCAATCAATTGGCCGGGGGAAACTTCATGAAGCTACCCTACAATGAAGCATGGGAGGTCTTAAGATGAAATGACTGACACTTTGTCAGCATGGCAAAACTGAGCTAATGTGCCTCAGGGTGATACATGTGTTAATGGCCTTCACAAAGAACTTCTAGAACATGGGCAAGCAATTGCCGAGCTTACTACCACCATGAATCAACTTGCTAAGGTGCAGCTTCAACAACTACAAGGGCCTAAGCAAGTGCATGCTATGGAGGGGGTAAATGTTTTGGTAAACAAGAGAAGACCTCGTGGAAATCAAATGCAAAACAACAATGTTCAATGTGACCAAGGATCGAGTGGGTATAGTCAAGAGGATTCTTATGATGATCAAGATGAGGATGTCATGTATGCCAAAAATTATCAAGGGAAAGGGAACAATCAAGGCAACAACCAAAATTGGAACAATCAAAGGCAACACAATTGGAGCAGTAACAACAATTCAAGCAATTGGGGGAACAACAACCAACAATGGGGAGGCAATAATAACAACAATTGGAGTGGGAACAATAATAACAACAATTGGGGTGGAAACGGTAACCGGCGGTCGGGATTTCAAAGGCCCCGGATGTATCAACAAACCAACAATCCACCCCCTATCAATCACAAGGACAAGGTTACTCAAGTAATGATATGGGTAGAATTGAGCAAATGTTCAAACAAATGATGGAACACAATTCAGATTCGGATGCTCAACTTGCCTCCCATAACACCTCCATTCAAAATCTTGAAGTTCAAATGGGACAAATCTCACCAGCCTTGAATACACGCCTGAAGGGAGCACTACCAAGTGATACAGTTGTGAACCCTAAGGGTGGGAACAACAACAATACCGGTCACGCCATGACGGTGATCACTAGAAGTAGACGAGGTGGTGAGGCTAGCTCTTCTAAACAAAAGAGAATTGCTGGTGATGATGATGACTTGCCAAATGATGAGGTTCCGATTGAGGTTGAGCATGTAGTTGAGGAGCCAACAACTAGTGAAGTGAGGATTGATATTCATGATCATGAGGAGGAAACTCAAAGTGACGTGAACCCGTCTAGGGAACACGTAATTGACATTCCCGAGACGGTTGTGTCAAAAGAAAAGACCCCATTGCCTAGGCCTCCTCCGACTTATCCTCAAAGGTTGGCGAAGCAAAAGAATGAGAAGCAATTCAAGAAATTCATCAACATGATGAAAAGCTTATACATAAATGTCCCTTTGGTTGAAGCTTTAGAGCAAATGCTCGGGTATGCCAAGTTCATGAAGGACTTGGTCACAAAGAAAAGGTCAATGGAGTGTGAAACTATAAAGATTACTCACCAAGTGAGTGCAATAGTGCACTCAATGTCACCCAAGCTTGAAGACCCCGTAGCATTCACCATTCCTTGCACAATTGGTAGGGCGGATTTCGCCATAGCATTGCGGACTGCGGAGAAGCCACCGCGGTCGTGGTGCATTTTATACGGCCCGCTCTGGCCAAGTTCAGAGAGCAGAGTTTGAAGCCAAAAAGCCTCACCACGGCCACACTCCATTTGTTGCGGTCCGCAGTACCCCCGTAGGGGTATTTTTGTCCAGAATATTTGGCCTAGTACAAATACTTTCTTTTCTCATTTTTAGGTAATCTTTGGTACTCTAACTTTCAGGAGAGCTCGTGAACGGTTGTACTAGACTAGTTTGAGTAATTTTATAGTTGGTTTATCATTGAATCTTCAATTATTAGCTTGTAATTAAATCTTATGGGTTATTCTTCATCTATTTCTTTGTTTTCTTTCATTATTATGAGTAGCTTGACCCATTAGCTAGGGTTGTGGCTCAACCCTAGTGTGGGTATTTGATGGGCCTTTTGATTTAAGGCTTAGATGTTTATGGGTAGTTGATATTTGGACTGATTTGTGTTTTCTATGTTAAATTAGTGGTTGCAAACACTAATTTGTGCCTATTTGACTTGGGTTCTTCTTGAGAAAGAGAACTTGAGTCTACGAAAATATGTCCAACAAGGAATTGGGGTGTAATCAAGAGATTGATAGTCCTAATTAAAGGATTAAACCTAGAGATAGTAATACCCGACTTGAGCCTATATTGCTTGCACAATTTTGACACCCAATTGGTTTTGAGGGAGTCAATTAGGCCAAAGTCACTCAAGCTACCGAGAGGTATAGAGTGAGTAATTCTGTGAATTGAATATATTACAATCCGCAAACATAACGTCTTTGCCTTAGGCTTTAGATCCCGTCAAGTATTCACCTAGGAGAAAGTCACAACAGGTAACGACTCGACCGGTTGTTTTGCGTATTCGGACCCCATTCCCCTAAATAAGACTTTCCGTAGTGGCTTATAGTGATTTATGACTTATGGGGATGGGTGGTCTGGGATTCAGAAGCGTTTAGAGCAGTATAGGAACACTTAGTTCCCTCAGGTTGGCCTTTTTGGCCAAAGTTGACTTCGGTCAACGTTTTGAGTAAACGATCTCAGAATCGATTTTTGATGATTTCAGTAGCTTTTTATGATGATTTAGGACTTGTGCGTATGTCCAGAATGGGTTTTGGATGTCCCGGGAGCGTTTCGACGCCAAATAGCGAAATAGAGTTTCCTTAAGCTCATAATTTGGTTTGGGACGTGTTTTTATGTTATCGAGGCCCGAACGGAATTCCGAGACCGGGAATAGTTTCGTTATGTCATTCATGACTTGCTTGCAAAATTTGGTGTCATTCCGAGTAGTATAGGCCGGTTCGGCGCATTGAAACCGAATTCAAGAACTTAGAAATTCTTAAGTTTGATTCTAGGGGTTTTGAGGGGTGATTTTTAGTTTTAGCGTTGTTTTGGGTGTTCCGAAGGCTCGAGCGAGTCCGTAATATGATTTAGGACTTGTTGGTATAATTGCACGGGGGATCGGGTGGGCTAAGGTGCCTTCTAGACACCAAACGGAGCCAAAATCCAGCAGCTTCAGCTGCTGGTGCACCAGATCTGGTGTGACCGCAGGTGCGGTTGCCCAGGTCACAGGTGCGAGACCTCCCCTGCGGTCAAGGCTCCGCAGGTGAGATCTCCAAGGGAGATGGTTCAAACCGCAGGTGCAGACCTCCTATCGCATGTGCGGACCCGCTGGTGCGGGATTTCCTCCGCAGGTGCAACCCCAGGCCTCCTAGGCCACTTCCGCAAGTGCGACCTTTGGCTCGCAGGTGCGAGACCGCAGGTGCGGTCCTCGAGCCGCAGGTGCGAGATCGCTGAAGGCAATGATCTTATTTAATACGGGATTTGGCCATTTTTCACCATTTCTTCTCCTCCATTGGCGAGTTTGAGGGCTTTCAAGAGGGTATTCGGCCGAGTTACTAAGAGGTAAGTAATTCCCACTTAAATGTTAGATTAATGCACCAAACTTAGGTAGATTAGTATCTAATTAGTGGAAATCAAAGGGGTTAGAGTGAATACCTAGGGTTGATGAACTTTAGGGAATTTCACCACTTTTCTACCATGAAATCATACGAAAACTATATATTAATGATCCTTAGGCTATGGGTGAGTGTTATCTTCGAAAATTTTCGGAATCCGATCATGTGGGCCCGTGGGTGTATTTTGGGATTTTGTCAAGAATAGTGAATTTACTAAATAAGTAGGAGAATTTCCATACTTTGAGCATGCATTGACATATTTATATATCATTTGACTAGTTTCGAGTCCTCGGGTGTAATGTTTGGAGTTTCGGGCACGTTCTTGACCCGGGAAGTAGATTCTACGCGAGCTGAGTCTCCTTTCCAACCTTGTAAGAGGGAATTGTCCCCATAGGTAAATGTAAATGATTGAATTATCCTTATTTGCGGGGGCTATGCACGCGCAAAGTGACGAGAGTCCCTGCGTAGCTACTACTATGTTATGTCAGGTAGAATTTAGGATTTCACAAGCATGCCTTATGTGCTTTACCTGTATCCTTGCATGTGTTCCTAGTTGCTTATTATCTTTGATATTTATATGAGAATTTTAGGAAGTTATGTGTAAGTTAAAGGTTCAAATCTCTGATTTAAATTATAATCCATGATAAATTCGTGAAGTTTCTGTTGATTTTGTGTATGTCTACGAGCACCCGTGTCGCATGTATGATTCGTGAGCAGGGTAGCCTTTATTTATGTCAATCGTGTCGCATGATCGATTCGCGAGTGGGGTAATGGATGCATCTATGGTTCGTGCCGCTCGACCCTCGGCAGTGCACATTAATTTTTGCGTCTCTTCGACCGTACGCCTCGACATTTTATATGCTATGTATTTGACTGAGAGTCTTATTGTTATTATTAAATAAACTATTTTTTGTGGAAGGGGACTTTGGACTTCTATTGATACTATTATTTGACACTTGCGGGTAGATTATAGTTCACATACTTGATATTCCATGTCTACTTGATTGCCATGATTGCTAATCCTGCCTAGATTTATTTAATTAAAGTAGTGCTAATGACCCTAGTGAGTAATACATCTACCTCTCATCACTACTTCTTCGAGTTTAGCTGGGATACTCACTGGGTACATATTTTTTTTATATGTACTCATGCTACGCTTCTATACTTTATTGTATAGGTCCTGAGGCTGGTGCATCTGGTTATCATACCGGTGCGCGTTCCTGAGAGTGTTACCTGGACTAGACTACACGGTGAGCTGTTCTGCCTGGCCTTCCTCAGCAACACTGTGGAGCTTCTATTACTTCCTTGGATATTTCTGTCTACCCCTTCCAGACAGTTGTACAATTATTTTGTTTATTTTGTATATCCCACTAGTCGCCTGTGGACTGCTGACACTAGGTCTTGGCATACGTAGTTGGTTTTTCCTAGTAATTTGCTATACTGTATACGTTGGAAAATGATCTTTGAGTTTCATTTAATCAAGTTGCATCACTTGACTGTTTTCTTTAAATGATTTCCTAACTAAAAATGTGGCAAGTACTTAAATATCTAACTAAGTGAAGTAACTTCGGTAGTGAACTAGTGTTGGCTTGCCTGACTCCGGTGTTGGGCACCATCACGACATGAGTAGGAATTTGGGTCGTGACAACATGGTATCAGAGCTCTATGTTCACGTATGTCTCACAAGTCACAAGAAAATCTAATAAAGTCTTGCGGATCGATAGGGAGATGTCTGTATTTATCTTTGAGGCTATAGGGTGTTAAGAAACCTCTCTTTATTCCTATTCTATCGTGCAGTCGGTGGTTACTACATCTCATCCTTCTATTCTCTCACAGAGGGTGAGGACACGCGCAACCTATGTTCCAAACTCGAGAAATGCCGCTACCCCCGCTGTCCGAGGCCGTGGCAGAAGCCGGTGGAGGGCACCGGCCCGCAGTAGGGGACGAGGGCATCCCAGATTTGTTCCATTAGCACCCCCAACGGATCCAGCAAAGGATCCCATTACTGAGGAGCAAGGTGAGGTGCCTCCAGCAGATCCAGCTCCGATGGATTTCATGACTGCACCAGGCTTCCAGGAGGTCATGGGCCGTATTATGCGATTCTTGGACAATATGACCCAGGCTGGTTTATTTCCAGCAGATCCTGCCACATCTCAAGCGGGAGGGAGAGATCAGACCCCTACCAGCCAGGCCGCAGGTCATGCAGCAGCAGTATATCAGACTCCGGGTACTCTGCCCGTGAGTGGAGCACAGCTAGCAGCAGCAGCAACAAAGCTTAGATCAGCTGCGGACGGTGATCCGTGGAAGTTACTTGATAGATGGACTCGATTGCACCCTCCTGTCTTCGGAGGTGAGAGGGGCGAGGATGCCTAGGACTTTATTGATAGGTGCAGGGACAGACCGCACAACATGAGGATTTTGGAGTCCCATGGGGTTGATTTTACTACTTTTCAGCTAGAGGGCAAGGCCCGCAGATGGTGGCAGTCATTTATCCTTGGTAGGCCAGCAGGTTCCCCTCTTCTCACATGGGAGCAGTTTACTCAGTTGTTCCTAGACATGTATATTCTACCCTCAGAGAGGGAAGATCTGCGGTATCAGTTTGAGCAGCTGGAGCAGGGGCAGATGTCAGTGACAGACTACGAGGCCAGGTTTTTTGAGTTGTCTCGTCATGCCCTTATGATTCTTCCTACTGATGCGGAGAGAGTGCGGATATTTGTAGTTGGATTGCATTAAGGTATTAGGGCCAACATGGCCCGAGAGGTGGAGATGGGTACTCCCTATCAGCTTGTGGTTGAGATAGCCCGTCGGATTGAGGGTTACCGATCGAGGGGCAGAGAGCAAGGTCAGCAGGACAAGAGGGTTAGATTTTCTGGAGACTTCAGAGGTGCCACAGCCAGGGGTAGAGGTCAGTTCGGTAGAGGCCAGCGCAACATGCCTCCATATTCAGCTCCACCATCACCTTCCCGTGGTGCTCCAGTGAGACCATATTTCAGCGCCATGTCAGAGAGTTTTACCGCCCACCAGCCATTCAGGGTCCCTCCGACGGGTATTTAGGTCATCAGGGTTCTCCTAGTCCTTACTTCAGTGCCATGCCAGAGGGATCTCACCGTCCCCCAGCTATTCAGGGTTCTTCTTCTTCAGGGCAGCAGGCCATACCTCCAGTGAGATGCTATGAGTTTGGGGATTCAGACCATATGAGGAGGACTTGTCCCAGACTTCGGGGCAATATTGTTTAGCAGAGTTATCAGCCTACATACTCAACACCGACGCCCCGTCCACACAGAGGTGGAGGACAGGATAGTAGAGGTCGTCCCAGAGGTGGAGGCCAGGCAGGGGGAGATGAGATAGCTCCTATTCAGTCCAGTGGAGGCCAGTCTTCAGGTACACTAGCCAGATTCTATGCTATTCCGGCCCGAGCAGATGTAGTGGCCTCAGACGCCGTGATCACAGGTACTATTTCAATATGTGGTAGGGAGGCATCGGTGCTATTTGATCCAGGATCCACTTATTCATATGTGTCAGCCTTATTTGCTTGTTTTATAGACGTTCCTCGCGAGTCCTTGGATTCTCCTATATATGTGTCCACTCCTGTAAGCGATTCTGTGGTGGTAGACCGGATCTAGCGGTCTTGTGTGATCACCTTCTATGGATTCGAGACCAGAGCGGACCTCATGTTGCTCAACATGGTCGATTTTGAGATTATCTCGGGGATGGATTGGCTATCTCCCTATCATGCCATCTTGGATTGCCATGCCAAGATGGTTACTTTGGCCATGCCTGAGTTGCCTAAGCTGGAGTGGAAAGGTTCCTCATTCAGAGCAGCTAGTAGAGTTATTTACTTCATGAAGGCTCGACATATGGTTGAGAAGGGTTGTTTGGCGTATCTTGCTTATGTGCGGGACACAACCGCGGAGTCTCCGACGATTGATTCAGTGCCAGTTGTTCGAGAGTTTGCATATGTCTTTCCTTCAAACTTTCCGGGCATGTCTCCGGATCGAGATATTGAGTTTTGTATTGATGTAGCTCCAGGAACTCAGCCTATTTCTATTCCCCCGTACCGTATGGCTCCGAAGGAATTGAAGAAGTTGAAGGAGCAGCTTGAGGAGTTTTTGGCTAAGGGGTTTATCAGACCGAGTGTGTCGCCGTGGGGTGCTCCAGTCCTATTTGTGCTGAAGAAGGATAGGTCTATGCGGATGTGTATTGACTATCGCCAGTTGAACAAGGTCACCATTAAGAACAAGTATCCTTTACCGCGCATTGATGCCATGTTTGACCAGTTTCAGGGTGCCAAGATATTTTCTAAGATTGACTTGAGATCGGGGTATCACCAGCTGAAGATTCGAGCCTCAGATGTTCCGAAGACTGCTTTTTGTACGAGATATGGCCATTATGAGTTCCTAGTGATGTCCTTTGGTTTGAGTAATGCCCCAGCAACATTCATGGACTTGATGAATAGGGTGTTCAGACCGTATATTGATTCCTTTGTCATTGTCTTCATTGATGATATCTTGATTTACTCACGTAGCTTGGGCTAGCACGAGCAACATTTGAGAGTTGTGCTCCAGACCTTGCGGGAACAGAAGCTATATGCTAAGTTCTCCAAGTGTTAGTTCTGGTTGGATTCCGTGGAATTTTTGGGGCATGTAGTATCCGAAGAAGGTATCAAGGTTGATCCTCGGAAGATTGAGGCAGTTTAGGGTTGGATGTGTCCTACTTCAGCTACAGAGATCAGGAGTTTCTTGGGTCTAGCATGCTACTATCGACGATTTGTGGAGGGATTTTCATCCATTGCAGCCCCACTGACTAGATTGACTCAGAATAATGCCCCGTTCCGATGGTCTGACGAGTGTGAAGCAAGCTTTCAGAAGCTCAAGACAACATTGACCTCAACACTAGTGTTAGTATTGCCTTCTGGTTCAGGGATGTATACAGTATATTGTGACGCTTCACGCGTTGGCTTGGGGTATGTATTGATGCAGGAAGGGAGAGTTATTGCTTATGCATCTTGCCAGCTGAAGGTTCATGAGAAGAATTATCCTGTGCACGATTTGGAGTTGGCGGCGATAGTTCATGCTCTTAAGATTTGGAGGCATTATTTATATGGGGTGTCTTGTGAGGTTTATACAAACCACCGCAGCTTGCAGCACCTGTTCAAGCAGAGGGATCTTAAATTGAGGCAGCGCAGGTGGCTTGAGTTTCTGAAGGAGTATGACATCACTATTCTTTATCACCCAGTCAAGGCGAATGTGGTAGCAGATGCTTTGAGTAGGAAGACGGAGAGTATGGGTAGCTTGGCTTATATTGCAGCTGAAGAGAGACCTCTAGCCTTGGACATTCAGTCCTTGGCCAATCGCTTGGTGAGATTAGATCTTTCAGAGCCTCGTCGAGTTCTTGCACATGTGGTTGCTCAGTCTTCATTATTGGGGGAGATTAAGGCTCGGCAATATTATGATCAGCACTTGGCAGAGCTACGAGAGACAATGGTTCAGGGTGGTGCCAAGGAGGTTACTATTGGAGAGGATGGTGTTTTGCGACTTCAGGATCGTTTGTGTGTTCCTAATGTTGATGGCTTGACGCAGAGGATCTTAGAGGAGGCACACAGTTCGCGGTATTCTATTCATCTTGGTGCTACGAAGATGTATCATGATTTGAAGTAGCATTTTTTGTGGAGGCGTATGATGAAGGATATCGTGGAGTATGTGGCTAGGTGTCTTAATTGCCAACAGGTTAAGTATGAGCACCAGAGGCCAGGAGACCTACTTTAGCAGATGCCCATTCCTGAGTGGAAGTGGGAGCGCATTACTATGGATTTCGTAGTTAGATTGCCTCGGACTATGCGGAAGGTTGACGCGGTTTGGGTCATTATGGATAGATTGACCAAATCGACGCATTTCATTCCTGTGGCTACTACTTATACTTTTGCGAAGTTAGCTCAGATCTACATTCGGGAGACAGTCCGGTTGCACGGTGTACCGGTGTCCATTATATCAGACCGAGGTCCTCAGTTCACCTCGCACTTCTAGAGAGCATTACATAGTGAGATGGGTACCCAGATAGATCTCAGCACATCATTTCATCCATAGACTGATGGTCAGTCGGAGCGTATAGTTCAGATATTGGAGGACATGCTCAGAGCATGCGTGATTGACTTTGGAGGTCAGTGGGACCAGTTCTTGCCTTTGGCCGAGTTCGCTTACAATAATAGTTATTAGTCCAACATTGAGATGGCCCCATTTGAGGCTTTATATGGTCGGTGATGTCGTTCCCCTATCGGGTGGTTTGAGCCTGGTGAGGCTGAGTTATATGGTATAGACTTGGTGAGAGATGCTTTAGAGAAGGTGAAGTTAATTCAGGAGAGGCTCCGCACAGCACAGTCCAGACAGAAGAGCTACGCGGATTAGAGGGAACGTGATATGTCGTTTATGGAAGGAGATAAGGTTTTACTGAAGGTTTCGCCGATGAAGGGTATTATGAGATTCGGGAAGAAGGGCAAGCTGAGCCCGAGGTTCATAGGTCCTTTCGAGGTGTTGAGGCGAGTATGAGAGGTTGCTTATGAGCTTTCTCTCCCTCCCAGCTTATCAGGAGTCCATCTGGTATTCCATGTATCCATGCTCCAGATATATCACGCCGACTTCTCTCACGTTGTCGATTTCAGTACTATTCAGTTGGATGAGAGATTGGGCTACGAGGAGGAGACAATTGCTATTATTGATAGACAGGACCGTTAGTTGAGATCTAAGAGAGTTTTTTCCATGAAGGTCCAGTGGCGGTGCCAACCAGTCGAGAAGGCGACTTGTGAGTCCGGGGAGGACATGCGGAGCAAATATCCGCACTTGTTCAGCACTTCAGGTATGATTCTAGACCCGTTCGAGGACGAACGTTTGTTTAAGAGGTGGAGAATGTAACGACTCGATCGGTCATTTTGCGTATTTGGACACCGTTCCCCTAAATAAGACTTTCTGTAGCGGCTTATAGTGATTTATGACTTGCGGGGATGGGTGGTTCGGGATTCAAAAGCGTTTAGAGCAGTATAGGAACACTTAGTTCCCTCAGGTTGGCCTTTTTGGCCAAGTTTGACTTCGGTCAACATTTTGAGTAAACGACCTCGGAATCGAGTTTTGACTATTCCAGTAGCTTCGTATAATGATTTCGGACTTGTGTGTATGTTCGGAATGGGATTTGGATGACCCGGGAGCATTTCGACGGCAAATAGCGAAATAGAATTTCCTTAAGTTCATAATTTGGTTTGGGACGTGTTTTTGTTGTATCAAGGTCCGAACGGAATTCCGACCAGGAATAGTTCCGTTATGTCATTCATGACTTGCTTGAAAATTTTGGTGTTATTCCGAGTAGTATAGGCCAGTTCGGCGCATTGAAACCGAATTCAAGAACTTAGAAATTCTTAAGTTTGATTCTAGGAGTTTTAAGGGGTGATTGTGAGTTTTAGCATTGTTTTGGGTGTTTCAAAGGCTCGAGCGAGTCCGTAATATGATTTAGGACTTGTTGGTATAATTTCACGGGGGCTCGGGTGGGCTCAGGTGCCTCCCAAACACCAAACGGAGCAAAAATCCAGCAGCTTCAGCTGCTGGTCCACCAGATCTGGTGTGACCACAGGTGCGGTTGCCCAGGTCGCAGGTGCGAGACCACCCCTGCGGTCAAGGATCCAAAGGTGCGACCCCCAGGGGAGCTGGTCCAAACCACAGGTGCGGACCTCCTTCTGCAGGCGCGGACCCGCTGGTGCGGGACTTCCTCCGCAGGTGCGGCCCCAGGCCTCCTAGGCCACTTTCTCAGGTGCGACCTTTGGCTCGCAGGTGCGGTCTTCGAGCCGCAGGTTCGAGATCGCTGAAGGCAGTGATCTCATTTAATACGGGATTTGGCCATTTTTCACCATTTCTTCTCCTCCATTGGCGATTTTGAGGGCTTTCAAGAGGGTATTCGGCCTAGCTACTAAGAGGTAAGTAATTCCCACTTAAATGTTAGATTAATGCACCAAAACTTAGGTAGATTAACATCTAATTAGTGAAAATCAAAGGGGTTAGAGTGAAAACCTAGGGTTGATGAACTTTAGGGAATTTCACCACTTTTCTACCATGAAATCATACAAAAACTATATATTAATGATCCTTAGGCTATGGGTGAGTGTTATCTTCGAAAATTTCCGGAATCCGAGCATGTGGGCCTGGGGGTGTATTTTGGGATTTCGTCAAGAATAGTGAATTTACTAAATAAGTAGGAGAATTTCCATACTTCGAGCATGCATTGACATATTTATATATCATTTGACTAGTTTCGAGTCCTCGGGTGTAAATTTGGAGTCTCGGGCGCGTTCTTGACCCGCGAAGTAGATTCAACGCGTGGTGAGTCTCCTTTCCAATCTTGTAAGAGGGAATGTAAATGTAAATGATTGAATTATCCTTATTTTCGGGGGCTACGCACGCGCAAAGTGACGAGAGTCCGTGCGTAGCTACTACTATGGTATGTCGGGTAGAATTTAGGATTTCACAAGCATGCCTTATGTGCCTTACCTGTATCCTTGCATGTGTTCCTAGTTGATTATTATCTTTGATATTGATATGAGGATTTTATAAAGTTATGTGTAAGTTAAAGGTTTAAATCTCTGATTTCAAGTATAATCCATGAGAAATTCCTGAAGTTTCTGTTTATTCTGTGTATGTCTACGAGCACCCGGGTCGTATGTATGATTCGCGAGTGGGGTAGCCCTATATTTATGTCAACCGCGTCGCATGATCGATTCGCGAGCGGGGTAATGGATGCATCTATGGTTCGTGCCGCTCGACCCTCGGCAGTGCACATTTATTTTTGCGTCGCTTCGGCCGTACGCCTCGGCATTTTATATGCTATGTATTTGACTGAGAGTCTTATTGTTATTATCAAATAAACTGTTCTTTGTGGAAGGGGACTTGGGACTTCTATTGATACTATTATTTGACACTTGCGGGTAGATTGTAGTTCACATACTTGATATTCTATGTCTACTTGATTGCCATGATTGCTAATCCTGCCTAGATTTATTTAATTATACTAGTGCTAATGACCCTAGTGAGTAATACGTCTACCTCTCGTCACTACGTCTTCGAGTTTAGACGGGATACTCACTGGGTACATATTTGTTTATATGTACTCATGCTACGTTTCTGTACTTAATTTTACATGTCCTGAGGCTGGTGCATCTGGTTATCATACCGGAGCACGTTCCTAAGAGTGTTACCTGGACTAGACTACACGGTGAGCTGCTCTGCCTGGCGTTCCTCAGCAGCACTGTGGAGATTCTATTACTTCCTTGGATATTTCTGTCTACCTCCATCCAGACAGTTGTACAATTATTTTGTTATTTTGTATATCCCACTAGTCGCCTGTGGACTGCTGACACTAGGTCTTGGCATACGTAGTTGGTTTTTCCTAGTAACTTGCTATACTGTATATGTTGGCAAACGATCTTCGAGTTTCATTTAATCAAGTTGCATCACTTGGCTGTTTTATTTAAATGATTTCCTAACTAAAAATTTGGAAAGTACTTAAATATCTAACTAAGTAAAGTAACTTCGGTAGTGAACTAGTGTTGGCTTGCCTGACTCCGGTTTTTGGCGCCATCACGACCCGAGTAGGAATTTGGGTCGTGACACAACCCTAGTCCCTTTTTCTATTGATAAAACATCCAAAAAGATATTAGTTAGCTAGTTCTATAGTTCAACTTAGCTAAAACCATAGTATAATTGCAAGCCCCTTTTGATGAGAAGTGCAATTGAGAACACAACGCGCTACTAGATCACTTAGACACTCAACTCCAAATTATATAGCTCCCTGTGGAATTTGATCCTGACCCTTCGGGTAAAAGCTGCATTTACCCCCATACTTGCTACTCTTTAGTGGTATAGGCGGGAGCCCATCACTTTTTGGCGCCGTTGCCGGGGAGCTTTTACAGTGTTGATTATCTACGTGAATATTGGTGTAGTGTGTTTTTCTTTCCTTATTTTGTTAATGTGTGTGTTGAATCAATTCAGGTACTAATGGCGGATCCTTTGGGTAATATTATTCTGGGGGATGAGGTGTTTGACAATGGAGAAGATGATCTAAATAGAGTACCACCTCCAAGACGGGGCCGACAAACCAATGTGAATGAGGATATTCCAGACCCTCCCCTGCCTCCACCTCCTAGCGTTACCCCTCGGGTACTTCCAAATGAGGGGTACGCGAGTGCTATTGTCCCGCCTAGAATCCGGGCGGGGAACTTCCAAATCATAAATGTGATGATGACACTCTAAGAGCAGCATGGGTACTTCACAGGAGCTCCACATCAGAATGCTTACAAGCATTTAAAGGGGTTCGTTGATACCTGCTGGGGGAGCAAGCAAACAAACGTCTCAGAGGATGCATTAAGGCTTAGGCTATTTCCCTTCTCTCTCTGAGGGAAAGCATTAGACTGGCTGGAGCAACTTCCCAGCCATTCCATATCCACATGGGATGAGCTAGCAGACAAGTTCATTTCAAAATCCTTCTCTCCTAGTCACATGGCAACGCTTAGAGATGAAATTTTGGCTTTCAAGCAAGATCCAAATAAGCCTCTTCATGAGATTTGGGAGCGCTACAGGACCATGGTAAAGGAGTGTCCAAATAATGACATGACTGAGGCCACGATACAACAGACATTCTACCGAGGCATAAATACCACCAATCAATGTGTGGTCAATCAATTGGCTGGGGGCAACTTCATGAAGCTACCCTACAATGAGGCATGTGAGGTCTTATATGAAATGGCTGACACTTCGGCATGGAAAAGCAGAGCTAATGTGCCTCAGGGTGATCCAGGTGTTAATGGCCTTCACAAAGAGCTTCAAGAAGATGGGCAAGAAATTTCCAAGCTTACTACCACCATGAATCAACTTGCTAAGGCGCAACTTCAACAACTACAAGGGCCTAAGCAAGTTCATGCTATGGAGGGGGTAAATGTTTTGGTAAACAAGAGAAGACCTCGTGGAAATCAAATACAAAACAATAATGTTCAATGTGACCAAGGATAGAGTGGGTTTTGTCAAGAGGATTCTTATGATGATCAAGATGAGGATGTCATGTATGCCAACAATTATCAAGGGCAAGGGAACAATCAAGGCAACAACCAAAATTGTAACAATCAAAGGCAACGTAATTGGAGCAATAACAACAATTCAAGCAATTGGGGGAACAACAACCAACAATGGGGAGGCAATAATAACAACAATTGGGGTGGAAACGGTAATCGGGGGTCGGGCTTTCAAAGGCCCCCGATGTACCAACAACCCAACAATCCACCCCTATCAATCACAAGGCCAAGGTAACTCAAGTAATGATATGGGTAGAATTGAGCAAATGTTCAAACAAATGATGAAACGCAATTCGGATTCAGATGCTCAACTTGCCTCCCATAACACCTCCATTCGAAATCTTGAAG
>ML264058.1:5038-42334 GCA_005239495.1 Nicotiana undulata | reverse complement strand
ACTAAAATCGCTATTCTTGAAGAATTTCCAAATTCCAACCCCGGTCCCGCATGTTCAAATTCCGAAAATTCTCGAAGAGATCACTCACCCATAACCTAAGGATCATTAATGTGTGATTTCTACTTAAATTCATGGCCTAAAACGGATAATCACAAAATCCTCAAGAACCCTAAAATTACTACCTAATTCTATGGTTTTAGATAATTTAATAGTGAATTTAACTAGGAATTAATGTTTGAAACTAGTAAAACTATGGAATTTACTTACCTCAATAACAGTGGCGGAAGGTCCCTTGAAGAGCTCTCTAAAAACTTGAGGAGGAAGATGAAAATGGAGGAAAAATGCTAAGTCCCGTATTTTATAAAACTGCCCAAGGATTTCTTAACTGCGATCGCGACAAGGGACATGCGATCGCGAAGGCCAACTGGCCAGACCTCTTCGATCGCGGCAGAGGTCCTGCGATCGCGAAGGCCAACTGGCCAGACCTCAGCGATCGCGGCAGAGGTCCTGCGATCGCGATAAAAGGCTGTGATCGCGAAGGTGTGGAACCCATACCTCTGCGATCGCAGAGAACAATCAACAACCCAGCAAAATCCTTCTCCGCGATCGTAACCCACCTTCTGCGATCGCAGAGAAGGAAACCAGATAGCAAAAATTTTGGTTATTCCAACTTAGCTCCCGGGGGTCTAAAACACACCCGAGCCCCTCGGGACCCCGTCCAAAAGCACCGGCAAGTTTGTATTCATGATACAGACTCGCTCGAACTTCCGAAACCTGAATAACAACAACGAAACTCAAAATTCAACCCCAAAACCAAATTGAATCAAAACTTAAGAACTTGAAATTCTAGAATTCACTTCAATGCGCCGAACCGGCCTAAACTACTCGGAATGACTTCAAATTTTGCAGACAAGTCATAAATGACGTGACGGAACTATTCCCGGTCTCAGAATTTTATTCGGACCTCGGGAACATAAAATCACATTTCAAGCCAAATTTCAAATTCTTTAAAACTCCTAAAAACTTCATTAACTCCAATTTTCTCATTTTAATCCGAAACCAATCAATTCAAGTCCGTTGCTCACCAAATTACACAGATATCTTAAATAACACATATTGAACCTGTTTCGGGCTCCGAAATCACAATACGGGACCGGCAGCACATGTATCACATCAAGGTTCATTTTCATAAGCCTTTAATATTTTCATAAAACAATTTTCTTTAAAAATTCATTTCTCGGACTTGGGTCCTCGGAATTCGATTCCGGACACATTCCCAAGTCCATATTTTCCTACGGACCTTCCGGGACCGTCGAATCACGGATCCGGGTCTGTTTACCAAAATGTTGACCAAAGTCAACTTTATTTAATTAATTTATCAAAATTTTAACTCTCAATCAAGTTTTCACATAAAGGCTTCCCGGCTACGCGTCCGGGCTGCACACGCACATCGAGGTGAGGTTAATGGAGCCCTTTGGGGCCTCGGAACACAGTCAAAATTAGATGCACATAAGATGACCCCTTTTTGGGTCATCACAAGGACGGTTGCTTGCCGTTTGTTCCAGGAGATGGGAGAAGAGCTGACCTTAGCTCATATAACGAATCTATATTCTCCCAAGATCTTCCGCGGGGGAATGATAAACCTCTGCAAGAGTGGACACCATGCTCTATTATCTAGCACGGATGACGACAACGACCGTGGATGGATGGACGGTTCACTGCAATTGCCACCAACGATATCATTCCGACAACAACTTCATCCTTTACAGTCGCTTAAAACTGCACACGTAAGCTCTTTGTTTAATATTTCTTTTATTAAATATTCTTCTATAACAATATTGATCCTCCATCCTTCATTTGTTTCAGCAACCCGATAGATCTCACCGGTTGTTGAAGGTTTGGACCGGTGGGTCCAGAAGATCTTGGATGTTTCGACGCCTGAAACTCGCTTGTGGAAAGAAATGGCCCCTAAATATTGGTGGAAGGCCAAAAATCTTGGTAATTTAAACTCATTTTGTTTTCAAATTTTCATGTGAAGAAGTTTATTGATCCTGTCTACCTTGTCTTTGAAATCAGGTCTACCCGCGAGCTCTGTTGCTATCCCCGATGAGGAAATCTTGGTTGATCCTGCTGATGCGGCAAGGCTGCTTCAGGAGGTGCTTACTCGAACAGATATCTTTGGGCCTGCTTCGGGTACAAGTGTATCGTTACGGAGTCCCAGGGCGGAGGACAAACAACCAAAACGAAGACACTCCTCTATGGTCGGGGAAAAAAATAAGAGGGCAAAGACTACTGCCCCCGAGTCATCTCCGGTAGTGATGATGACTCGACCTCCTTCCGAGCCAGTATTAGACACCTTGATGATCGACGATGATGAAGAAGCTAGTGATGATGGAGCTTATCCACATAGAAGACGACGCTCCACATCATCTCAATAGGATGATCGACTTGTTGAGATAATTACACTAACCGAGGATGATATTTCATCACTTTGGGGAGACATTGATTCGGTAGATAATGGAAACTCCCATCTTTGGGCCCCGATTGCTGTGCTACGGGGCTGAGTACCAGTCCCTGCCGTCTTTGGTTGGCAAGCATCTAACAACCAACATTGTATTTGATGCAGTTGCTTCTCACTCTTCAACCCCATCAGCTTCATCTCTACATTCGCCAACACCAACAACTGCTACATCATTTTCATCCGCATTTATTCTTCCACCAGCAACTGCCACATCACCTTCACCGGCCACACTTGATCATGAAGGAAGTGTTCCTCTTCCCCAGTCCCCAGTTCATGGGAATTTGGGGCAAAATTATGTTGCCCCCTCTGGAGATCCGTAAGGGAGGAGGAATGTTACTCTTTCGGTCTCCAATGGATGTAACTTGCTATCCCGGCCTGTGGAGCTTTCTAATTACCTGAAGCCTTTGGCTTCATAGAATAATTGGGAAAAGATTCAGGCTCTCTCTGGAGAGTGCTTGTTGAACAACGGCATGCACAATGCCGCAATGGTATATTATTTACTTCTTTTGTTGTTTCTACTATTTTTGCATAAACATATCCTGAGTTTGTTTTCTCATTTTGTAGGTCAACTTTCTTGCATCCAAGGGTATTCAAAGGTTTATTAGGGAAAAGGAGGAACTTACCTCCAAGCGGGATCAACTTTTGGTTGAATAGGACCAAACTATTATTGGTCTCTGAGAATTGGAAACTAAGGTTGCCGAGTCTCTTGTGTTGGAAACTCATTTGCAACAAAGTGAGCAGGAAGTGGAGACCCTTAGCCAAGAGATTCCCCATTGAGGGTCCAATTTGAAGAGGCTAGGGCCAAATGGGCTGAAGTCCATAATGCCATTCTTGTTGTATCCGATCTTAAGGCTGCTTTTGCTGAAAGATTGAAAAACTTAGAGGCAGCCTTGAATTCCAAGGTTGAAGAGCTTGCTATCGCAGGGGTGAAATATGCACAGCTGGAGGAGAAACACAATAGGACCATTGAGCATAATAAGATTTTCAGCTCCACTGTCCACGAGCTCGATGTTAGCCTCAAGTCCGTTAGATGCGCCCGGGGAAACCTTTCTTCCGAGGTCACCCAACTCAAAGAATAACTCAAGCGTCGAGTGACTTGCCTCGTTGTTGAGAAAATTTACGCTATGTAAAGCATGAGGAGGAAAACATTGGAAGAGGCCAAAGCTGGTATCATTCATTTTGATGCCAAAATTGCTAAGGCCCATGAGCTTGAGTTATCTGCTAAAAGTGGTTTCCCAGCGAGGTCTGATGCTCCTGGTCCTTCTTGTTCCGCTTCCGAGTTTTCGGGAACTGAAGAAGAAACGGATGATGATAATGTTGAAGGCTAAGCTGGTGAAGATCAAAATGTTGAGCCATCGGTGGATCCATCTACTGCTCCCGGAGAAGCGAACACTTATCTTCCTTCGGGTTCCAAAGATACCGCAGTTTAGATTTTCTTTTCTTTTTTCAATTCTTGTATCTGTGTCGTTTTGGCATGTTATTGTAAATAGAAACATCTTTTTGCTCAAGTGTTTTTTTGAGTATTTCTTTCGTTTGAATATTCATGCAAGTCTTTAACCTTTGCTTTTTCTTCCTTTTGCTTAAGAGTTTAGCGCAAGTTTTCTGTTTGCGTCTTATTATGTAAAGCTTTGGGTGTATTTTCCCCAAAAGCATTTTGGCTCTAGGTATCAACCCTTTTTCGTGAGGGCATTTGTAGGTGTTTGTGAAAGTTTACTTTTTGCGTCCTTTCGTATACGACTTCGTGTGTATTTTTCCCCGAAGACATTTTGTCTGAAACCAACCCTTTAACGTGAGGGTTTTTATAAGAGAGGTCCCTCTTATGTTTACAGTGCTCTTGAAGAGGACGTCTCCTATTCATTACGCCAGTAGCATTTGAAGTACTTTTTTAACTTTCAAATGACAAAGTTAGTTCATCGTTCAGACAAGAAACAAGATAAAAACAAAAGGATTTAATTTCACTTTATTGCTTCTATTTTCAAATAGTACATAAGCATTTTCTATGCTGAAAAGAAATTGCCATTACTTGTGGCTAATTTGTAGAACTTGTTTCTACGATGTTGTCCACACAGTCCCTGATCCCTATGATACAATTATGTTTCTGGGTTTTCGTTCGCGATTGACATGGCAGTCATTGTATCTTCATATCATCCCCCACCCCACCCCCCAATGTTCAAATGCAAAGAATGCGAATTAGAACACTTGGAGTCTTGTATCTTCGAAGATTCCACCAATGAATTGCTAAATAATCCTTAACTCGGTAACATACTTTACTTCCCCTCAGGAATTTATGCTATGGAGCGAAGGACTATCTAACAACCATCTAGTGGTTTGCGCTCGTGAATGGTCAGGTAACATTTTCTCAATAGCAAACTTAGCTCCCCCGTGGGAATTTTCTATAGAGCAAAAGATTATCTAACCGTCTCCGAGTGGATATTTTCTTGTGTGCCTTGCTATTAAAGGTCTTATTGCTCATGTCTTTGTAGTATACTTTCTGTTGTTGCCTCGTTAAAAACCTTTCCAGAAAAACCCAATTTGGACAAAAACTGAACGAAGGGAAAAAGAGTGCAGCACATACTTTTCGCTCGGATAATGTTCATCAGCAATAATGTCTTTTAAGGTGCACCACGTTCCAGTTGCTGGGAAACATTTCTCCATTTTGGTTCTCCAATTCATATGAACCTTTTTCGGTGACAGTTGACACCCGGTAGGGGCCTTCCCACGTTGGGTCTAACTTCCATGTGTTGAGCTCCCGGGTGTTTTGAGTTACTTTCCTTAGAACCAAGTCTCCTACTTTGAAATAAAAATTGGCTCTTTGATTATAATACCGATCAATTCTCTACGTTTGGGCTACCATTCTTATATGCGCCAAGTCCCTGCACTCATTAAGTAGCTCCAAGTTGACTAACATTGCTTCATTGTTTGATTCTTCATCTTCTTGGAAATATATCAAGGTGGGTTCCCCTACTTCTACCGGGATTAAAGCTTCTGCACCGTACACAAGGGAAAAGGGATTTTCTCATGTGCTCGATTTGGCCATTGTTCGGCATGCCTATAGAACTCCGAGTAATTCCTCGGGCCAATTACCTTTTGCCGCTTCCAACCTTTTCTTGAGGTTTTGATTAATTACTTTGTTCGTTGACTCCGCTTGACAGTTTGCGATAGGATGATAGGGTGAAGATGTGATCCTCTTTATTTTTAAATCTTCGAGGAACTTTGTAACTTTTCCATTGGTAAATTATGGTCCATTATCGTATGCTATCTCTTTTGGTATTCCAAACCTGCAAATTATATTTTTTCACAAGAAATCCACCACTTCGCGATCGTCGATCTTCTGATAAGGACCTGCTTCAACCCACTTAGAAAAATAGTTAGACAAAAATAAAAGAAATCTTACCTTTCGGGGAGCCGACGGTAGTGGTCCGGCGATGTCCATCCCTTATTACATGAACGGCCACGGGGACATAACCGAATGTAAGGGTTCTGCCGGTTGATGCACCAGTGGTGCGTAGCATTGACACTTATCATATTTTCATACAAAGTCTTTGGCATCTTGTTCCATGCGGGGCCAATAATATCTTGCCTTACCAACTTCCGTACTAAGGAATCTACGCCCGAATGGTTGCTGCATATACCTTCACAAACCTCTCTCACGACAAAGTTAGCTTCGGATGCCCCTAAGCATCGAGCCACCGGGTCTTGGAAAGATTTTCTATACAATTGGCCTCTCATAAAGTTATGCCGCGCTGCTTTGGCTCATAGTGCACGTGATGCTTTGGGGTCTTCGAGTAGCTTTCCGTGCTCGAGCTAATCGATGATTTCATTTCTCAAGTCCTAGACTAAATTAGTCGCATTTACCTCATAGTAACCATCTGTATCCAGGACTAAGTTCATCAGTTGTACTACCATCTCGTATTCCGATCCCTTTATTCCCGTAGATGATCCAAGGTTAGCCAATGCATCTGCTTCTGTTTTATTCCCACCAGTAGAGCATGTACATTTACTACGCATTGTTTCATGCGCTCCTCTTTGGTTTCGAAGATCCCGTAGACCTGATTTACCACTAGATGTGAGTCGTATTTGATTTCGATGACTTTGGAGTCAAGTCCCCTGGACAATTCAAGACTTGCAATCAAAGCTTCCTACTCTACTTCATTGTTAGTTAAATGGACCGTTCTAATGGCTTGTCTTAGGGTTTCCCCTGAAGGCGTGATTAAGACTATTCCAAGTTCGAACCCTATTATGCTGGAAGCTCTGTCCGTAAATAAGGTCCAAACCCATGATGTTGATTTTGAAACCATTACTGCCCCTTGGTTGCCAAATGCAGTAATCCTGGATTGAAATTGGCCACGAAGTGAGCCAGGACTTGAGACTTAATTGCAGTCCTTGGTTTATATTCTATGTCGAACTCGCTCATTTCAATGACCCATTTGTCCAAGCTACCCAAGATCTCGGGCGGAGGATGTTTCGCAAAGGGAGAGTGGTCACCATGGCTATTAGGTTGCTTTGAAAGTAAGGCCTCAGCTTATGATTGGCGACTACGAGATCTAAGGCTAGTTTCTCCAAATGTGGGTGGCGAGTTTCTGCTCCCGTTATAATTTATCTAACATAATAAATGGGAGATTGCGTACCTTCGTCCTCACGAACTAAAATCACACTTACCACAACTTCCGAGACCGCGAGGTAGACTAACAACGTTTCACCTTCTTTTTATTTTGAAAGCAATGGAGGCTTGAAAAGTATTTCAACTCCCTCAAAGTCTGTTGGCACTCCGAGGTCCATTCAAAATTATTTTTCTTTTTGAACAGTGCGAAGAAACGATGACATTTTATCGATGACCGGGAAATGAACATTCTCAAAGATGCCAATCTCCCCGTGAGCCTTTGGACTTCCTTTACGTTTGATAGTTGCTCCGGGATGTCTTCTATGGCCTTGATCTTATCGGGGTTTACCTCAATTCCCCTTTGCGATACCAGAAATCCTAGAAACTTACCAAAGCTGACCTCGAACGCGCATTTCTCCGGGTTAAGTTTCATATTATACTTCCTTAGGATGTCAAAAGTTTCTTGCAGATGTTTAAGGTGATAACCTGCATTCAAGGATTTAACAAGCATATCGTCTATATAAACGTCCTTAGTTTTTCCTATTTAATTTTCAAACATCCTATTCACGAGCTGTTGATAAGTGGCACCGGCGTTTTTCAACCAGAAGGGCATCACATTGTAGCACTATGTGCCGAAATTCGTTATAAACGAAGTTTTTTCCTGATCTTCCGTGTTCATATTAATTTGGTTGTAACCGGAATAAGCATCAAGGAAACTCATTAACTCGTGCCCGGCCGTGGCATCAATCATTTGATCGATGTTTAGCAGTGGGAATGAGTCCTTCGCGCACGCCTTATTAGGATCTTTATTATCTACACACATGCGAATATTATTGTTTTTCTTAGGAACTACTACTATATTGGCTAACCAGTTTGGATATTTTACCTCTCGGATCGAACAGATATTAAGTAAGTGAGTTACCTCTTCTTTGACGACTTTATTCCTAGCTTCAACAATAGGGCGTTTCTTTTGTCTTACGGAGATATGGTGAGATCCAAACTTAACTTGTGTACAGCTACCTCCGCCGGGATACCTATCATATCCTCATGCGACCATACAAAATAATCGTCAATATATTTAAGGAATTTGATAAAGTCAGACCTGAGCTCCAGGTGTAGTCATGTCCCTAAGTGGAACTTTCTTTTTAGGATGTCTTCGAACAATGCAGCTTGTTCAAGCTCTTCCGTAGTGGATTTCATTGCATTAGACTCTTCTGGAACCTGGAAATATCTCGGCACCTGATAATATTCTAACTCCTCTACCCCCGGGCTAACTTCATCTAGTTTGGGAGAAAGTGTCGTTTCTTGTAATTGCTATGTCGCGCGTTCCTTTCCTTTGCTACTGGAGGCCGAAATTGCATTCATCTCCCTTGCCGCCGGTTGGTCACCCCTTATCTGCTTAATTTCTTGGTGATGGAAACTTCAACAATTTATAATATGTTGATGGTACAACTTTCATCTCGTGCAACCATGGCCTTCCCAGAATAATGTTATATCTCATATCACCATTTACCACTTCGAAGAGAGTTGTTTTCATTACTCCTTCGGCGTTTGTGAGTAATACAATTTCTCCTCGTGTTGTCACAGTCGCGAGGTTGAATCCTATGAAGAGCTTTGCGGCTGGAATAACGCTTCCAGTGAGTTTAGCTTGCTCCAATGCTCTCCATAATATGATAATAGCCGAACTTCTTGGATCCAGTAAAACACGTTTAATATTAAAATCTAGCACATTTAAAGAAATTACTAGTGTGTTATTGTGTGGTAGCAGCAATCCGTCTGCATCCTCCTCCGTAAAAGAGATATCGTCTTCCCGGAGCCTTTTGCTATGGGTTATTGATACTTTCATCTTCTTTGCTGCCAAAAAGGGGACCTCGTTGATCTCATTCCCTCCGAAGATCATATTGATCATTTGGCGCGGGGGATCTTCTCCTTCTTTTGAGGGTTCCGCATTGTCCCGGTTATGACCATAATTGTTCTTAGCTTGGTCACTGTAGAATTCTCTTAGGTGACCATTCTGCAATAATGTTGCCACTTCTTCCCTGAGGTGTCGACAATCCCCTATGCGGTGGCCATTCATCCCGTGGTATTCATACCATAAGTTGGGATCCTTCTGTCTTCGATCAGATCTCATTGATTTCGGGAACCGCGTTTCTTTGATGTTCTCATGACTGACACCAACTCCACTACACTGACGTTGAAATTGTATTCCGATAACTTGGGCTAAAAGGATCACGTGACCCTGACACTTCTTTATCCTGCCGTGATCTATTGTTCCGACCGCAATTAGTCATTCTGTCAATGACGAACCTGTTCGTTGTATGTTGTCCGGAAGCCTCTGCCATGGCCTTCGGTCCGTTCGTAGTGCAAAATCGGCCCCTTGAAGTTCGTTTGTCCATGTCGTAATCGTCTTTAGATTTTTCTATGTTCTTCTCCCGTCCTTTGGTCGACGATGGAAAACCAACCTAATCATCTTCGGTCCTTATAATCTTTGACTCGTTCCGGTTGTGGACATCCCCCCAATTCGCTGCTTGAAATTCAAGCAAGCTTTCTTTTAGTTTTTGGGAAGTGTCTGAACTTACCGAATTCAATCCCTTGGTGAATGCTTCAGCCGCACATTCATTCGGGACAGCTGGGAGCAACATTCTCTCCTTCTGGAATCGGGTAGCGAGTTCTTGTAGTAACTCGGACTCTCCTTGTGCAATCCTGAATATGTCGGCTTTACGAGCATGTACTTTTTTGTCCCCAGCATGAGACTTGTTGAAAAAATTTGCGAACATCTCAAAGGAGTCTATGGAATGCTCGGGTAACAGTGAATACCACGTCAAGGCTCCCCTCGTGACAGTTTCTCCAAATTTCTTCAGCAAAAGGGATTCAATTTCGTGAGGAGCCAAATCATTTCCATTCAGTGTCGTTGTGTAGGTGGTAATGTGCTCATGAGGGTCTGAAGTTCCATCATACTTTAGCACATCGGGCATTTTGAACCGCTTTAGGATTAATTCTGGTGCCGCACTTGGCTTGTATGGAAATTGAGTATACTTCTTTGAGCATGGGCCTTTCAGAACTAGTGGCGAAAGTTCATTCTTGAAAGGATCGTTCTCGTTATTTAGGCCGGATCCACTGCCCCAAGCCCCATTGGAGCCAATTTCGCCCCTATGAGTGTTGTTATCGACCCTTTGCGTTGTTTGATTCACGGGAGAACCGGGATGAATCAGATCTCGTCTATTCCCATTATTCGAAGCCCCCGACAACGCCTGCTTCAACTCCGTCATAACTTTATCTTGTCACGTGTGGTAGTCTAAAACGATCGCTTGTTGCTCTTGCAAGACCCTTACCGCGTAACTACATGTTCCTCCTCAACATCATCGGGATTTGTCTCCTGAACATACCTCGGATATTTCGTGTCATGCACCCGTGTGGCGCCATTTCCCTCATTGTGGGTGTCACTGATTGAGTCCTTGAAATGATGTTGATCCCCTCGAATCTTTGGATTGTGCATGTTGTTAACATCGTCATCTACCATTTCTTATGATTTTTCTAAGACAAAATAACCATAACACGTTAGTATAAAAGTCAAGGATCAATTTAATCGTACGACTGTCTAGGCCCTACGGTGCAAACTATTTATCCGTAAAACGGTACAATTGAATTTATAAGTGATTTCTAGACAAGTGATGAATTTCATCCTGAAATAATAAAATAACTGAAGAATTATGCAATACTTAGCCTTGAGATGGAGACGAAATAACTGGAACAACAGTTCCAGGAACAGGGTTCTCGGGCACAACATCGGTGAAATCGAAAAGCAAGAAGATAAGATTGTATTAAACTTTGAATAGAATGTTGCATAAGTTTGTCAGAAAATTTATCTTCTTTACAATGATAACTGAGCTCACTATTTATAGCTACGTCCAGGGAAGGAGATCCTAGGATCGTGCACCTCTTTAATGTCAATTATGAGGGTCATTGATGAAGATGTAACGGTGAACATAAATATCAAATTTTCTGTAACGGGTAATCGTTTTAAATGCCACAGAATATTCTCTATTAAATGTTACCGGGCCAAGAGTATTCATCACATCTTTATAAGCGTTATTCTTTACGGTGACAAACAGAACAGTTGTCTTCGGTCTTGGCCATCCCCGTCTTGGGTTCCACGTGTCCCTCTTTTGAACGCACGTGTCATAGCATATTTTTCCCTATACAACTTCCCATCCCCTTCAACCTGCCCCAACTTCCAATATATATTATAACAGCGAACCATAAGAAGTCGCCAAGAAAAAGTTCTTTTGCGGCGATCTTATTTCGTTTATAGGAAAAAGATAAAATAAAAAGCTTACGCTCCCAAAAATAGGCCTCCTATCATTTCTTTTTCCTTTCTATTCTCTTCCTCCCATTTTTGTTGGGTTAAGTCTTCCTTAAGGCTGTATTGTGGTCCGGGCTCGCCCCGGGACCGGCCCAGGCCCGCCAGCCCATATGGGTTTTGGGATAAACGGGTTGGCCCGTATGTCCGGGCCCAAGCGGTCCCAAGATCCCATAGTGGGTCGGTCCTCAATGGTGAGACTGTGATCCCGGGACCGTTTAGCCTGGGACCAGCTTCCATTGGTGGGCCGGTTCAACCGGGCCTAACGGCTAATTTTCAATTTTTTTTTTAAATTGGCCAATAGTTGGAAATTTAAAAAATAGTCGTTGGCCTGCCAATTTAGCCGTTTGGCACTTTCAAAAATAGCCATTTGCCCCCCCAAACTTTGTTTTAATACCAAACTTTTTATAATTATACTTTTTCCATATTCTCAACTATAAATAACCCTCATTCTTTCATTTTTTTCTTACAAAATCATCAATCTCTCTCTAATTTTCTTCTATAATTGCTTACTTTATTATTGCAATTTGTAAAAAATTGTGAAGTTGGTGTATTGAAGTATTCAAGTCTTCAACGATATACAATTTTCAAGAAGTTGTTCGTCAATTCGATAAACTCGTTCCAACTCTTAAGTTTTAATATTATTGTGTTTTTTGTTTTACTTTGTATAATTATAATTAATATGAATATTTCTTTGAAAAAAATGTTTGGTAATAAGGGAAAATCTAAAATTGGTGAATCTAGTGGCCAAGCTACTACTCCTCCCCCCGGTCCCGACCCAAACCTGTTACCCCTCCTCCTCCACCTGTTATTCTTGATAGTGATAACCCTTTATTTCAATTTACCGATAGTCAATTTTACCATGATATTGCACCAGGTGAACAACTAAATGATGAATGTATGAATGCTCTTTATGGTAATCCAACTATTGATGAAATTGATGAGGAAAATGATTTAGATGAAACGCAAGGATGATGATAAATCTACTAGTCCTGTTGTTGAAGTTAAGCCAACTGATAATAATCCAAATGATGCCCCGCCTGACCCTCCTGTAGTAACCCCTTCTTTTAATATACAACCATCTAAACGGTGCGAAACATCTCTTGTTTGGCACTTTTTTATTCAACTAAGAGATCAAAATAAGGCTAAGTGTAAAACTTGTGGAACTTTGATGGCTCATAAATTTACTGGAGACCGTAGCGGTACGGGTAGTTTGACTAGACACATAAAGACACACGCTAGAGATAAAGCTTGATTTATTCAAATGAAAGTTGCGCAAAAGGGGACAAGTCTAGGTACTCAGGTTAACCCTGGTACCAGGTCAAATCTAGTTCAACCGGGAATTAACATTGTTACCGGTGGCATTTTATATTACGATCCAAATAAAGATCGTGAAGAATTGGCAAAAATGATTACTGTTATGTGTTTACCCTATAGTTTTCCTTCTAACCCTCACTTTGTGCATTATATTAGAAAGGGTTTTAATCCTACTTATAAAGGATGGCCTCGCACAACAGAGCGATATTTATAAATATAAACATGAATATGAACAATATTTGCGCTATTTATTTACTCATATAAGTTATCGCGTTGCTATTACTATTGATATTGGTAGAAGTGGTAATGACGGTGATTATCTTACTGTTACCACTCATTGGATTAGTGATGAATAGATAATGCAAAAGCGCATTATTGCTTATAGAATAATTTATTCACGTCACACATGAAAGTTTATTGCTAACACAGTTGCAGATATTGGTAGATATTTTTGCATTAGAGATAAAATAATGTCAGTTTCAATGGATAATGTTTCTAGTAACACTAATGCTATAGCATTGCTTACAACCACACTAAATCCTGCATTTAGTAATATTTTCCATGTTAGATGTATTTGTCATATTTACCATTTAATCGTCGGTGATGGTATGAAAATTTTAAATGTTGAAATTGAAAAGGTTAAAATGGCTCTTAATTGTCTTTTTTGTTCAAACCGTGGAAGTAGACTTAGAGAATATTTAAAAAAAAATGCGACGAATTTGGCCTTAGAGAAAGAAAGGTTCCTAAATCTTGTCCGACTAGATGGAATTACATGTATGAAAGTTTAGTTGTTGCATATGAATATAGAAACCCAATAAACTCAACGTTTAATGCTCGTGTTGGTGGTGATGATGATGATGAACACCTTACAAATCAGGATTGGACTAATTAGAAAAAATTTATGTTGCTACAAATGAATTATCTGGGCAATATTATCCTACTATTTCTAACTGTTTAGTTTATATTGCAGAACTTGCAAATTTGTTTACTCAGTTTTCAGAGGGTGGGGTAATTTATGAACTTGCTATTGATTCTATGAGAGAAAAGTTTAATTTTTTTTTTCCTATCCCCCCTATTTATGGTGTTGCTGTCATGTTAAATCCTACCATGAAATTAGGTGGTCCTCACTTTTGGTATACAAATATTTATAAGGCTTTAGCACTTCAGATGAAGAAATGTCTACACTTGCAGATGCAAAGGCCTCAATTAAAATAAATGCTCAAATAATTTATAATGCTTATCAACTTGCCTTAGATCATGCTAGACCAAATGTTCCAACTCCTACTTCGTCTAATTCGCAATCATCTAAAAGAACTGCAGGACTAAAAGCACTTAGTGCTTGGACGTGGTTCGGGGGTTCTCAAGGTGAAAATATTGGTGATAGTTCACAGCTAAATGAGATTCAAGTTTATTTGTCGCAAGGACTTGAATAAGAGAATCCCGACGGCTCCTTTAATGTTTTTGAATGGTGGAAGGACAAAGAAAAACACTATCCGGTTCTTTCAAGGATGACTCGAGATATTTTAAGTATTCAAGCTTCAACAGTGGCATCGGAGAGCGCTTTCAGTCAAGCGAGACTTCAAATCGGTGATCATAGAGCGTCTATGAGGGAGAGCTTGGAAAAATTAGTACTCTTCAGAGATTGGATCCGTTCGGAAAGAAGAAACTTTGGACTTGCTGAATCACAACCAGAGATAGACGAAGCTTACGAAGAAATGCTAGCGGAACTTGCGGAGGATGCTGCTTCGCCCGGAAGCGGTGATGAACAAGCTTCTTTTCCGCCACCACCAACGAGAATTCCTCCGAACCTTGAAGGATTTATGAAATTTGTAAGAGATAATATGTAGACTAATATGTAACTTGTATTTTGGCACGTCTTCATTAGTTTTTTTTTCTCCTTTTAATGGTGGTATTAGCACCTTGTTTTGCTCATTCCATTGGGGGGAGGAAGACTAAGAAAAATATTGTCATTTTTTATTAATGTCGTAATAAAAAAAATTATAAGGCATTCCTTTGAATATTTCTTTACAATTTTTTTGTGTTTAAATTTGAATTACAAGATTTATGTCACAATTATATAATATAATTTACAATAAATTGCCTTAGATAAATGGCCAACGGTTGGAAATTAAAAAAATAATCGTTGGCCTGCCAATTTAGCCGTTTGACACTTTCAAAAATAGCCATTTTCCCCCAAACTTTATTTTAACCCCAAACTTTTTATAATTACACTATTTCCCTATTCTCAACTATAAATACTTCCTCATTCTTTCATTTTTTTCTCACAAAATCATCAATCTCTCTCAATCTCAAACTCAAATTGAAGTCTTCACTCATCTCTCATTTTTCAAACTCAAATTCTCAATTCAAGTTAAATCATGCCCGGTGATTCTAGAGTTAGCCCATTTGTTCGGGAACACTTTAATATGGTAGAAGAAAATGAAGAATTTTACATAGTAAAGTGCAAGAACTGTGGTCGAGTCTACACTTGTCATCCAAAGTTGGAGGGCACATACTCTTTAAGGAGACATATAATAAAGAGTTGTCTTGCGCGTTCTCCAGACATTCGAATTTAAGATTTTAAGTTTATTTTAGACAGTTTGTGTTATTTTAAAATTATTAGACGTATTATGCTTAATGTTGTAGTTTGTTAGACTAATTTGAAGTATTATTAATTTATTATGCAATGATAAGTGCAAGTTTGAATATTTCTTTACAATTTTTTGTGTTTAAATTTGAATTACAAGATTTAAGTCACATTTATATAATATAATTTACAAGAAATTGCCTTAGATAAAAAAAAATTCAAAAAAAAATAGTCCAATCGTGTGGGGAAAATAGTTTTCATTTCCCATCTCATGGAAAACCCTTTTCGCTCCGCTTAGCCTTATCCCCCTCTAGGGGTATTTTAGTGATAGGTTCTATAGGAACTGGACGATCCTATTTGGTCAAATACCTAGCGACAAACTCCTATGTTCCTTTCATTACGGTATTTCTGAACAAGTTCCTGGATAACAAGCCTAAAGGTTTTCTTCTTGACCGTGGGCCCGACCCACTTAGTTCGGGCCCATATGGCCCGGTTACACCCTCTAGGACAGTTTAACCCGGGACAGCTTGGGACCGGCCCGATAGAGCCCGGGACCGTTTGGCCCGGTCCATTTAGGCCCCGGCCATGCAACCTCTCTTCTTCTTCCTATGTTTCCCCTCGGCCGACGAGCATTGTAATGTGTAATGACCTGGGTAATTTCTATTTTTTGGCTTTAATGACCACACTCCTGCTCGGTAATTCCTATTTTCTTTTTTACAAAACTTAACTTTTATTTACTCTTTTTACTTGAGTTTGAAAATGCTTGAACTCGTTAGACGATTCATGTGCATTTTTCTGTTTTTACAATTACCAGTTTTGATTTATCCTCTTTGCTTGATTAATAAGCTCTTGAAATCTCGAGTGCAATTTTTTTTCTGTTATAACTTTGTGAAGATTCCCATAGTGCATGAATTACTGTTTGATAAAATGCCTAAGAGAGAAATTTCCTGGCCATAGGACATCCAATGAATTGGGTCCTCAAGGCAATATGCAATAAGCACGGGTCTAGTGTATGAAGATTGTCATTAGCATGAGTATGAAAGAATTTCAAGTTACGTGCGTGCTGATCTTTTCGTTTAGGTTGGAAAATGCTGGTTTATGGGATATACATATCCAAAAAGATTTGACTTTGTTGAGTATGTATATCACATTAATCCAGCATCAAATCTCAACTTGCATTTTGTTATAACCCATTTCCGCTGCTTTTAAGACTCTACCTCTTGTGCTTTGTCCTCGGTTTTTACTGAGAAGAAGGTAGAAGAGTGAAAAATAAAGAACTTGTGTTGTTTGGTGGTGTTGAAGTATATTTACATAAAACCACATCCCTTGTTTTAATTCTTTTTTTACACTCCCCATACTTTGAAATTCTACATACTCTATTTATTTTGTACATAGCTAATACTAGCATTTGGTTATTATAACCATAAGTTACGGGCAGTTATTTAATTCATCGTTCAATCCAAAGACACAAAGATGTTGAAACACCAAAAAGACATCTTCATAATAGTATGAAACAAAATGGTGCTGTATAGAAACATCATTAGTCAAAGCGCTCTTTCATTTGGTTACCGAATTAGGAAATTAAACTGAATGGTACTTGTGGTTTCTATAAGCTCCCCGTACAACACCTGGGACTGATGCGAGCTCGCAATGGATTCTTCATCGTAACTGTGAAATCTGACCCTTCTGTTAGATCAACTTCATCTCCCTCCACAGGCTTCCATTCAAATTGCCAAATCAAATTAGCCACAAAGTACTGTAAATGGAGCATAGCAGAACCATAGCCTGGGCATATTCTCCTCCCTGCACCAAATGGCATCATCTTGATCTCTCGGCTCCCTGTTATATCAAACTCTTGAAGAGTTCCATCTCCATCCACCAAGAATCTCTCTGGCTTGAATTCCATTGGATCATCCCACACATTTGGGTCCAAGCCCATTTCCCCCACCATAAAATTGATTGTAGCATTCTTGGGTATAACATAGCCGTTCAATTCCATATCCTCTGTCACCTTATGTGGCAGAACAAAGTGAGCTGGTGGATGTCGCCTAAGACCTTCCAAAATCACTGCTTTCAAGTATGACATTTTCTGTAAATCATCCTCCTTCACTGCCTCCTCTATCACCTTATTGTTCTTAATTGACTGTAGTAATGGTGCTGATTCCACAACTTGGCATATTTCTTTATACAGTTTTTCCTGAATGGAAGGGTACTTTACCAAGCATGCCATAATCCACTGTAAGGCGGTGGATGTCGTATCGCTGGAAGCAGCAAGGAACTCACCGCAGAGGCTGGCCATCTCTTGGTAATTGAGCTTCCTCTTTTCTTCTGGCAATTCCAAATTCACTAGCGTATCAACATAAGCAATATCGGCTTCCAGCTCCTCCTCTTCTTTGTGAGGATGATCAACTCCAGGTTTAGGCTCTCCCACTGCTTTTAATTTGTATTTCACCCGATCTTGGATCAGAGGGATGAAGACCCCGTCCAACTCTTTTCGTAGTTCAATGAGCTCTTTCCAGCGTTTTCTAAATATTGTTTTTCCTAAAAATTCAGGAAAGTAATCTAGTATTCTGAAACGGTGAAAACTTTTAAGTGCTTGATGTTGTGCGTCTTTAATTTGCTGTATTTGAAACTCATCGAGCTTATTCCCGAAGCAGATGAGGACAAGGAGACAGAAGATGGCATACTTAAAATGATCAAGTAACATGATCGCTTCCGTGGCAGAATCAGATGCGGCTGATTCATGAGCAAGAAGGAGCTTTTGAATGAGTATGCCTAGTACCCAAGCTCGGTTCTTGGAGTGGGACTTGATGATGCGAGAGGGATGGAGCATTTCTGAGATGAGGTTTCGGCGAAGGAGCCGCCACGTGGGACCATAAGAGGCGGATGTTATTGTCCGCTGGTTAGAATTGAAAATTTTACTGGTTGTTGAAGCAATTGGCCGATCGGAGCAAATGGCACCTTGCTGAACTAAAGCCTGGTAGGCTAACAAGTGACTGCTGATGACTATGGATGGAGATGAGTAGCCTATTTTGATGGCGATGATAGGACCATATTTGCGTTTGAGATCTCGAAGCATGAGTTCGAGATCGCGACTGGTTTTTCTTAGCAATGGTAACATCCCAATCACTGGGAAGATAAAGGGACCTGGTGGGAGTTTCTTTGTTTTCTGGAAGAAAAGATTAAAGAGAAGTATGAGGAAGAAAGAGATACAGAATGTGACCATAATGATGAACCAGCTTTCCATTATTCCAGTACTTGTGTTTGTCATCTAAATATTACCAGGACATATGTACTAGAGACAGAGACTTGCTACGTTTGGGTATCAAAGAAAGAAGAGTAGGATGATTAACAGATATTGAAGAAAGGAAAGTAGGAAGAATAGAATTAAATGTTTCTTTATTATGACTCCTGCGTCCCCTTCTGTTTGCAATCAAAGTGTTTGAACAAGACTGCAAGGGACTAAATGTAACAGGAAATGCCTATATGACATTTTAGTTGCACTCTGATCACTAATGTAGGAGTTTATTTTAGTGCAATAAAAAAAGGAGGATGACAGCTAGCGTATGGCTAGACTGATAGAAAAATTCTTAGGACTTCTTATTATTAAAAGTCTCTATCTTCTCCCACTACTATGGCACGTCACCTTTATAATATTAGTGTTGTATAAATCTGTTATAACATGTTAGTTTATACTAGCAGTAATTTTATGAGATACATGCAGGGAGGTGTGGCAAAGAAACAATCCCACCATTGTTTTCCTCACACCCTTGGATGAATACGGACATTGCAATTTGTTATCTTAAACACTGATAATACTACTTATAAAATAGCAACTTCTTTTCAGAGAGAAACGACAGCCCAAATCAATCCCACCATTGTTTTCCTCTGTCTTTCATTTCTTTTTCTTGCAAAGAAATGGATTTAAGGAAACTTGTTAGCTTGCTTCTATTAGTTTTCATATCCCTTCTGGAGATGCTTTTCAAGAAAATTGCAGTTTCAGTGTTAAGTTTCGTGGGGTTTTCTGATTCTCAAAGATCACCATCGAATAGCAGGGAAATGCAGAGAGTTGTTTCTTCACCAAGAATCAGACTAAAGGATGGAAGATGGCTGGCATACAGAGAGAGAGGAGTCCCAATGGACAAATCCCTTCACAGAATCATCCTTGTCCATGGGATTAACAGCTCCAAAGATAAGGATTTTCTTGCAACCCAAGTATGACTAGCTAACACCCTTTTCAACTTTACTAGCTAGTAATACAACATTTTACTTTCCTAATCTGGAAGAATTATCGTCCTAGTCTCCTAAGAATTAAAAGTATGCTTGATGCTAGATTGCTAGCTCATTTTTTCTCTTTAATTGTTAACATGGTTGTTTTGATATTTCATATTCAGAGAAACAGTTTATTTGTCTCTTAGTTAATGTTCGCTTTTAGCTCCTAAATAATGTTTCCATTAGATTGATCTACTAACTAAATTCTTTAGGAAATCCTAGAGGAGATGAGGATATATATGCTACAGTTTGATAGAGCTGGATATGGGGAAAGTGATATAAATCCTAAACGGTCATTAGAAAGTGAAGCTTGTGATATAGAAGAAGTAGCCGATCAACTACAAATAGGATCAAAATTCTATCTTATTTCAGTTTCTGCTGGAAGCTATCCTGCCTGGAATTGCCTCAGACGCATACCACACAGGCTATCTGGCGTGGCTTTTGTTGTTCCAATAATCAACTACAAATGGAACTCCCTTCCTCATGATTTGATCAGGAACGATCACAATAACAAGCTTTGGCGATTAGTAATTTGGCTCGCACGCTATGCTCCTGGGCTACTCTACTCATTTTTTACACAAAAATCGAACAGTGTTTTCTCGGGCAATTCTGCATTGTTAAGCAAAAAGGACAGGGAAGTTGCTAAGAATGCAAATAGATCGGAAGTTTTTGACCCGGTAAATTATATTAAAGCTCATCATCCACCTCTCTCAAATCAAACATTGAGTTTTCACGACATGATTATCTTGAAAATTAATTGTCTTAATTAATTTGCAGAAACTTTATCCGAAGCAAAGTGATTTTGAGTCTCTTCTCCAAGACTTTACCTTGGCTTATGGAAAGTGGTACTTTGATCCACTAGAATTTGGTAATCCATTTCCTGATGAAAATGAAAGCTCAGTTCATATCTGGCAAGGTTATGAGGACAACATAGTACCTTGTCGCTTACAAAGATATGTTTCCAAAAGGCTACCGTGGATTCATTATCATGAAGTTGTTGATGGTGGACATGCGTTGTGGCATGTTGGTCCAATTGGTGAAGCTATCTTGAGGTCCCTTCTGCTTCGTGAACAAGACACATATTGTACAACGCCACAGTGTGCTTGAATGTAATCAAGAATATAGCAAGAAGATTAATTAATAAGGCCTAATATCATTTAATGAAATTAAGTTGCTAGGATCTTTTGTTTTTCAATGTGGGTATTTAATTCACTTTTGAGCTTGTTTTCCAATTATAACGCGTACATTGAGTTTCAAAATATTTTTTGGAAAAAAGTAAAAATTTTGTATGTCCAAACGGGCTTTAAATACCCTCTCTCGATCGAGCTAGTTGCCTTCTTTGATATGTATGAGCCTAATACTTCATTGACTTCTTCCAATTAAACATATCCCAACAGTTAATATTCATTCATAACGAAAACGTATCTTAATTACTCATAATCATATTAAACATTCAGCGCAACTAAAGCATGACATATAGATATTACTAAGATTAACATTCCTAAAACGTCATAAGATCTAACATTTATTATAGTTATATGTTGAGCAACTATTGAGGTCATAAATAACAATTAACGGATTGGCCTCACCTAGTTGCTTGCTCAACTTGAGCTTCAGAATCTTAAACATATAGTCCATGTGTTTCAATTTATGTGAACTTATATTCATTTTAGTCCGTGATGAAAAAGAATGATTCATTTTTTTATTTGAAAACAATTTACATGCAATGATTTATAGTCACACAAAATAAATGTGCCTCATTTTACATCACAAGTTTAAAAGTCTTCTCTCTTATTTTAAATTCCGTGCTCAATCAAATGGATTCCCATAAATTAAAACAGAGGAGTACAAATTAAGGGTGAGTTATTTATTGACTCATGACAATAACTTTACCGCATATGCAATAACTATCACCACAACCATTTTACGTTTCGTAGCCCCTCTGTATAATTATTTTCCTGACGATCCTAGCAGTTGCCACGAAGAGCGAAGTTTCAGTGGCGACTGTCAGTAAGTTGCCATAAATATGTACGAAATTAAGTTTTGCTGAAACCTATTTGCTACTAAACAATGGCGGAGCTAGAATATGAAATTTATAGGTTCCGGACCTGTCACCGAACTCAATAACTCGTTTAGTTATTGGGTTTTTAATTAAATATTTATACATATTTAATAAATTTTCTAATATAAAATAGAATCTAAGCAAAAATTATTGAGTTCTGCAAACCCGATACATTACCTCCTCCCCTGCTACTACCAATCAGCAATCGCTCCTAAAAGATCTTTTGTGGGCTCCAATGTTACTGCTAAACAGTAGTAGTTCTATTGTCTTTTCACTTCTCAAGAAAATTGAGCGACTGGCTATTTCTTAACGTGTTTAATTTGTCGTACGTACCTATCGGTTTCAAAATTCAACTCAGTATTTACTTGCTTAAAATTTAAAGAGGGTAACAACGGTGTTCGAGACGACTTCAATTCGATTTCACCATCTTCAGATCCAAGTTATATGGATATTCTTGCAATTCATACTCGGGCTATATGCAGCGGCGGGCGGACCCGGGATTTTATACAAGCGGGTTCAATCTTAGAAGTAGGAGTGTGCATTCGAATTGGTTTATCGATAAATCGAATCGATTATTTGTTATCGCTTTATCAATTTATCGATTTCGATTTCGAAATTTTCCTTATCGAGTTATCGATTTCGATTTTGTCCTCTTCGGCTATCGGTTTATCGATAAATCGATAAGATATACTAAAAAGATAAATATATCTTTATTTTATAATATACCCTTTAGCTTTGGGAATCACGCGCAATTGTATTGGATTATTTGGCTTGGATTGCGCTGATCACGGAAATTGCTTGATTCTGTTCGTCAAATCCTAATGGTAAGTCCATATATCTCTACTGCAGTTATTTTATTATTACTATTATTATTATTATTGGAAACTATCGACAATTATCCACTAAATCTTATTCAGCCAACAGTTAGTGGATCACTTATTTAATTATATGTGACCTACTTTATTGAGACACTAGTAAACTTAACGTGCTTCGCGCGATTTTGTGATGACCCAAGAGGTCATCCCTTATTTTACATGTCAAAACGGTGTTCCGAGACCTTGAAAACCTCTTTTTATCTCACCTCGTTTGCGTGCGCAACCCGGTGTATAGCCGAGAAGCTTTTATATGAAAAACTAAGAAAAATACTAAATTCGCATTTAAAATTGAATTTAAGTTGACTTTGGTCAACATTTTGGGTAAACGGACCCAGACCAGTGATTTGATGGTCCCGGAGGGTCCATAGGAAAATATGGCACTTGAGCGTATGCCCGGAATCGAAGTTCGAGGTCCCAAGCCCGAAAAATAAATTTTTGAAAGAAATTATTTTTCTGAAAATATAAGAGATTTTAGAAATTTGATTATATTTGAAATTTATGGTATCGGGCCTGTATTTTTGTTCCGGAGCCGGTTACAGGTTCAATATGATATTTGTGATATGTCTGTAAAATTTTGTAAGAAACGGAAGTCGTTTGATGTGATTCGGACTCGTAGTCGTGAAATTTGATACTTTAGAAGTTTTGGAAATTTTCTTTGATTTTAAGGCTAAATTCGTTGTTTAAAGTGTTATTTTGGCGATTTGATCACTCGAGTAAGTCTGTAGGATATTTTTGAGGTTGTGTACATGTTTGGTTTGGAGCCCCGAGGGCTCGGGTGAGTTTCGGATAGGCGTCAGGGTTATTTGAACTTAGAAAATCTGGTGTCTCTTTGCTGTATCTGGTGTCTGAACTTTTATACTATGCGAACGCACGGAAAGCCATGCGAACGCACAGCACAAACGGGGAGGGGGGCTGGTTAACTCTATGCGAACACAGGGGGCCTTCCGCGAACGCATAGGTTGGTGAATGCTGGCCTATGCGAACGCATATGCCTCCTGCGAACGCACTGCCTAACTGAGGGAGTTGGGGCTGGGTAGTGTTAATTCTATGCGAACGCACCCTTTGGGATGCGAACGCAATGGGCAGGGGAAGGGCAACCTATGTGAACGCATAAGGCTGGTCGCGAACGCATAAGGCAAGTTTTGCCCGGTTTTCTTAAAACAGTAGCATTACGGATTTTATCAAAATTTCATAACTCTTTCACCTAAACTCGAACTTGGGCAATTTGTGAAGAGGGATTTCACTACAAAATCATAGGTATGTATTCTTAAACTCGTTTTCTTCAAATTTCATTAACACCCATTAGATTACTAGGCCTAAATTATGTTCTTAAGGGTAGAAAATTAGGGATTTGGGTAGATTTTAGGGCTTATTGAATAATTGGAATTTAGATCTCGTTTTGGGGTCGGATTCCGGAACTAATTACATATTCGGGCTCGTGGGTGAATGAGTGATCAGGTTTTTGTCTGAACCTCGTATTTTGACCAAGCGGGCCCGGAGTCGATTTTTGACTTTTTGGGAAGAATGCTAGAAAACCTATAATTAAGCATTGTAATTGAATTATTTAGCGTTTATTGATGTTATTAAGTCAATTATGTCTAGATACAATTGATTTGGATTCAAATTCAAAAGGGAAAGCGGTGATTGGGTAAAGAAGAAGGATGGTTCCATGAGAATGTGCATTGACTACAGGCAGTTGAACAAGATTACAATCAAGAATAAGTACCCTTTGCCTCGCATTGATGATTTGTTTGACCAGCTTCAGGGAGCCAGAGTGTTCTCGAAGATTGATTTGAGATCCGGGTATCATCAATTGAAGATTCGGGATTCTGATATTCCCAAGACAACTTTCAAGACTCTTTATGGCCACTATGAGTTTATGGTGATGTCTTTCGGGTTGACCAATGCCCCAACAACGTTCATGCATTTGATGAACAACGTGTTTCAGCTGTACTTGGATTCCTTTGTTATTGTGTTCATTGATGACATCCTGGTATATTCTTGTATCCAGGAGGAACACGCTCAACATTTGAGAGTTGTTTTACAGAGATTGAGGGAGGAGAAGCTTTATGCAAAGTTCTCCAAGAGTGAGTTTTGGCTTGGCTCAGTAGCTTTCTTGGGGCACGTGTTGTCCAGTGAGGGTATTCAGGTTGATCCGAAGAAGATAGAGGCGGTGCAGAGTTGGCCCAGACCATCTTCAGCTACAGATATTACGAGTTTCCTTGGTTTGGCGGGATATTACCGTCGCTTTGTGGAGGGATTTTCTTCTATTGCTTCGCCCTTGACCAAATTGACCCAGAAGGGTGCTCCGTTCAGGTGGTCGGACGAGTGTGAGGAGAGATTTCAGAAGCTCAAGACTGCATTAACCTCAGCTCCAGTGTTAGTATTGCCATCAGCTTCAGGTTCTTATACAATGTATTGTGATGCCTCGAGGATAGGCATTGGTTGTGTCTTGATGCAGGAGGGTAGGGTGATTTCCTACGCCTCGTTCCAGTTGAAGACTCATGATAAGAATTATCCCGTACATGATCTCGAGCTAGCAGCCATTGTTCACGCCTTGAAGATTTGGCGTCATTATTTGTACGGGGTGCATTGTGAGGTTTTCACTGATCACCGTAGTTTGCATCATTTGCTTAAGCAGAAGGATCTGAATTTGCGTCAGAGGATATGGTTGGAGCTTTTCAAGGACTATGATATCACTATTCTATACCATCCGGGGAAGGCCAATGTAGTGGCCGATGCCTTGAGTCGCAGAGCAGAGAGTTTGGAGAGTCTAGCATATCTTCTAGTAGTAGAGAGACCATTAACACTTGATGTTCAGACCTTAGTAGGCCAGTTTGTGAGATTGGACTTATCAGAGCCTCACCGGGTGTTGGCTAGTGTAGCTTCCATGTATTCACTTTATGACCGGATCAGAGAGCGCCAGTATGATGACCCGCACTTGCTCGTTCTTCAGGACAGGGTCCGGCGAGGTGATGCCAGGGATGCAGTGATTGGTGATGATAGGGTTACGAGGATGCAGGGTTGGATTTGTGTGCCCAATGTGGATGGGCTACGAGAGTTGATTTTAGCAGAGGCCCATAGCTCGCGGTATTCCATCCATCCGGGTGCCGCGAAGATGTATAAGGATCTGAGATAGCATTATTGGTGGAGGCGGATGAAGAAGGATATTGTGGAGTTTGTAGCTCGGTGTCTCAACTGTCAGCAAGTCAAGTATGAGCACCAAAGACCAGGTGGATTGCACCAGAGGTTAGATATTCCGGAGTGAAAGTCGGAGCGGATCACCATGACTTTGTGGTTGGACTCCCACAGAATTTGAGGAGGTTCTATGCTATATGGGTTATTGTGGATCGGTTGACCAAGTCCGCGCACTTCATTCCTGTTAGTACTACTTATTCTTCGGAGCGGTTAGCTGAGATTTATATCAGAGAGATTGTCCGGTTGCATGGTGTTCCAGTTTCTATCATTTCTGACAGAAGTACTCAGTTCACATCTTAGTTTTGGAGGGCCGTGCAGAGAGAGTTGGGTACTCAGGTCGAGTTGAGTACAACATTTCATCCTCAGACTGACGGTGGTCAGAGCGCACTATTCAGATATTGGAGGACATGTTGCGTGCCTGTGTCATTGATTTCGGGGGTTCATGGGACCAGTTTCTGCCACTCGCGGAGTTTGCTTATAATAATAGTTATCAGTCGAGTATCCAGATGGCTCTGTATGAGGCTTTATACAGTATGAGGTGTAGATCTCCTGTTGGTTGGTTTGAGACGGATGAGGCCAGGCTTTTGGGAACAGATTTGGTACAGGATGCGTTGGATAAAGTGAAGTTGGTTCATGAGCGGCTTCGCACGGCGCATTCTAGGAAGAAGATCTATGCGGACCGGAAGGTCCGGGATGTGTCCTTCATGGTTGGGGAGAAAGTACTACTGAAGGTGTCACCCATAAAAGGTGTTATGCGGTTCGGGAAGAGGGGCAAGTTGAGCCCCCGGTTCATTGGGCCTTTTGAGGTGCTTCAGAGGGTTGGAGAGGTGGCTTTTACACTTGCTTTGCCACCTAGCCTATCGAGTGCTCATCCGGTGTTTCATGTTTCTATGCTCCGAAAGTATGTTGGTGACCCGTCTCATGTTTTGGACGTCAGCACGGTTCAGCTTGAGGGTGATATGTCATATGAGGTAGAGCCAGTGGCTATTTTGGGTCGACAGGTCAGAAGGTTGAGGTCTAAGAATATAGCTTCCGTAAAGGTGCAGTGGAGAGGGTAGCCGGTGGAGGAGTCCACCTGGCAGACCGAGCGGGAGATGCAGAGAAGATATCCTCACTTATTTGAGACTCCAGGTATGTTTCTAGACCCGTTCGAGAACGAACGTATGTTCAAGAGGGGGAGAATGTAACGACCCGACCTGTCATTTTGTGAGATTAACCCTGTTTCCTCTATTTCAGCCTTGTCATGTGTTATTTAACCTAATTATGATTTGTTGGGTCGGTTGATTCGGGTACGGAGTGGTTGTGGTAAGAAATGAGACACTTAGTCTCTTAAGTTGGCCTTATAGCTAAAAAAGTCAACCGGGTATTGACTTATAGGTAAACGACCTCAAAATATTGATTTTATGGCTCGGATAGCTTCGTTAGGTGATTTGGGACTTAGGAGTGTGATCGGAATGTGGTTTTGAGGTCCGGAGTAGAATTAGTCTTGAATTGGAGAAATTGAGCTTTTGGCTATTTTCGGTCGATAGTGAAGAAGTAGATATCGGGGTCGGAATGGAATTCCGGAAGTTGGAACAGGTTCGTAGGGTCATTTTAGATGTGTGTGCAAATTTTCAGGTCAGTCAGATGTGTTTTGGATGGTTTCGACATCTTTGGCGAAATTTGGAAGTTTCTAAGTTCATAGGCTTGAATCCGAGGTGAATTTGGTGTTTTGATGTTATTTTGGGTGTTCCGAGGGTGTGACTAAGTCCGGGTGATCATTTATGACTTGTTTGTATTTTTGGTTGGGGTCCCGAGGGGCTCGGGATGATTTCGGATAGCCATCAGGGAGTTGAAAGTTGGAAATTTACAGCTGAAGCTGCTGGTTCTGGTGTAACCGCACCTGCGGTTAGGGGACCGCAGAAGCGGAAAAATGGTCGCAGATGCGGAATTTGGTGGACTGGTGAAAGACCGCAAATGCAGAGTTGTGATCGCACCAGCGGATCCGCAGGTGCGGTGTTTCGATCGCAGGTGCAAATTTTGGCATTTAAGTGGATTCTCGCAGGTGCGCACCTGGGACCGCAAGTGCGAGAATTTAGCCACAGGTGCGGAAATCGCTGGGCAGAACGTATAAATAGGACCCCTAGCGAATTTTGGTCATTCTTCCACCATTTTACACAGGTTTGGAGCTTTTTGAAGGTTTTTGAAGAGGGAATTCGAGAGTTCTTAGTGGAGGAAAGACTTTTGGACTTAAAACGCATTTATATGTGATTAATGGACTGATTAGTGATGAAATTTGTGGGAAAATTAGTACCAAAATTGGGTAATTAGGGCTTGTAATTAGAGACTTTAAAATGGGGATTTGAGGGGTCATTTGAGGCCCGATTTTGATGTTCTTGGTATGTATAGACTCGTGGGAGGATGAGGATTCTTGTGATGTAAGTTTTATCGGATCCTGAGACGTGGTCCCGGGGGTCGGGTTTGGCCAATTTCGGGATTTTGGGTAATTTTTGATAATTTCAAGTGGGCTTCGTTCCTTGGCATATTATAATGATAGAAATCTAATTTTGGTAGATTTGGAGCATTCGGTGGCCGAGTCTAGAGGATAAGGCACTGTGGGCTAGGATTTTAGTCGTTTTTGAGGCAAGTAACGTTTCCAAACTTGGTTCTGAGGGTTCAAAACCCCAAACTTTATGATATATGACTATAACTAAGGTGACACACATGCCAAGTGACAGGCGTGCGGGCGTACACCGAGTGATTTATGGTTTGGCTCATCCCAAGGCATCGTCTAGTTGCTATTACAAATTTATATCCGCACTTTTATTGATGTGGTTAATGTGAACATGCTAGAAATCATGAAAGTCAAATTCTAGGGCTTCACGCCAAAAATGTGTCGCGCCCCCATTTTCCTCGCGGAGATCGGGTTCAGTACATTTGGGTTGAGGCACCTCTTTCCTTTTGGGAAAGAGGTTTGCATTTTTTGAGAGTCGCCACCTAACGATTTTAACGGTGCATTAGGGCACCTAGGGGGTTCATTTACAACTACGTTGCTAACCAGAGATAGGGTAAGGGCTTGAAATTATCCCAAGGGGAAGGTGTTAGGCACCCCTCAGGATCCACGAGTGTGGTTCCCGACCAAATGGTTTTTGTGAATTTGTACAGTTCAACAAATAACAAGTAGAGGCTCAAGTAAGAGGGGATTTCAAATATTAAGCAAGCAAGTGTTTGGGAAACAGTTATAAAATGACTAAGTTTTTGAAAAGAGTTATAATCTATCATTTAAAGGAAGGGATATCCTAGGTTTGAAATAATATGGATCACATCAATGCAATACCCGGTATGACACTCCTCAGAGAGGGGCTACACGTGGTATTAGTGCATCGGTCATCATATCCATATTCTACCCTTTCCCACCTCGTGAAGGTAATTGAAGCGCGTGTTGGTCCCGAACTCTATTGCGTGCTATTACCTGTTCCATCCTATCAGTCCCGGAAGAGGTTAGGACTACTATCCTAAAGGGAGGTACTAGGCAGACACTCAGGTTTAAAGGTAAAATTCTAAAGCGACAAGTAAAGAACATGTTGGACTGCAGTAAGTGGGAACACATAAGAGCATATAAGAGGCTCAAGTTTACCTCCATAGATTATGCACATAATTAGAAGGACTCAAACACATATAAGGGCAGTATTGTTAATTGAGATCCTAAGACATGGTGTCTAGGTGAATTGAGAGCATAAACAAGCAGTTTTGTTATTGCTTGAGATTCCTAATCAGTTTGCCTAGTGATTAAAAGAACCTGTTAACATTAAGCAACACACACAAAAGAGGCAGATTTCCAATTTTTAGAATTTTATCACCTAAGGCTTCTTTAGGCGTGGGACAATATATGTTAGTTACCAGAATCACCAAAGGAACTGTTGTAATTTTTTTTACCTAAACATGCTGTTCTAGGTTATTCAGAACATAGAAGTTATTACCAGTTGATTGTGAAAATTAAGCAAAGTTGATCTATTCCTTTTCACGCATCAGTGGTTAAACTAGGTGTATTAAAGTGTAATCGTAAGGACATGATATCTAATGTACAGATATGCAGATTGATGTGTATGCAAAACCTAAGCATGGTCTCTAAATGCATGAGTGTACATCATTTAAACATGCGTTCAGAGAGATTTGAAGACGACTTGTTTATTAGCGCTATTTTTTATCCTAAAACATGATTTCTATGTGTAAACATTGCAATGTTAAAATACATTTTCGGGAGATGCAAAATAATACGTTCATTAATGTTGTTTAGCCTAAAAACAGGATCTCTAGGCGTATATGGCAGCTGAGAACATGATAGTAGAGAATACCATTTATTAGCAGGATTTTTCTAAGTGANGCCTAAGAAACATGATTTCTAATGCATGAATTTGAACATATGAACCTAAACATGATATCTATTGCACAAGTAGGACATAAAACCTAATAGCATGGTTTCTACCCTTTTAATAGCTAAGCATGCATAGTTTCCCCCTCCCTTTTCACTATCCATCCCCTGAGTTGTTTACAAATTATTACAGGCCCAGGATTATGAATTACATAACCAAAATAGAAAATAAGAAGTTATTCTATAGAGAGCCTTCAATTAGGCCCAAATCCCCCAAACCTCATTGCCATATGGTATTTCACAGCCTTTCATAATCCGGGTGTATCAAAGTTCCCTAAGGACCTCAAGGTCTCCCAGGCAATGCTCACACCTAGACTTGGTAACCAGGAATTGAACATGTGCAGTGTGGAAAGGCCAACCTCGGTGTGTCAGAGTTCAGAGAGAGCTCAGGGGTCCCAAAGCAGTTCTCACACTGAGGGGGGCAGAACTTAAGGGTCTAGTAATAAAGTGAAGTGCAAGAGATAAGTTTGAAAAGGTTTTGACAAAAAAACAGTACTGGATTGATTCAGTAAGTAAAGAAGTTTTCTAAAAAGGGTTTTGATTAGTAATGAAACAACTTGAGTATAAGGTAAACATCTTTGGAAAAGCAGCAAACTACTTGAACGGGTCAGTTACTTTCAAACATAGATTTCACTCAGGGACAGTGAGAATTGGGGACACATAGAAACAGGTTAGGATACATATTAGCATTAGAGTGTCATAGACTAGTATTGAGTCTTAACAGTCACAAACACAGTTGGTCACCGAGAATTCATGACAAGATCTAAACATAATCAGATTTGAGGGAGTACTGGGAGAGGGTAGTACATAGTTACACATAGGTTTAAGAAAATAATTTAGAGTATATCATGTGTTCAAGATTGCATGGAGACTATACACTGCAATTGTAATACACTAGGGATCATAGAAGACACAAACAGGATGACATTGAAACACACAAGAGGGAGTATACGTGTTGAGGCTAAAGCGTATGGGTACTAAGAACTAAACAACAGAGTATACCCAAATTATTTGCAAGTAGGACAACAGAACCATAAGTAGAAACAAATTCGGAATAACATGAATTGAAATACCCAAAGAAACATATTGTTTTGGAACTTTAAACGTAAGTTGGAAACATACCAGTTGAAGACATCAAATACAGAGTAAGGAGTAAGAAAACAGAACAAACTAGTCTACGCTTTCAGCCGACTAGCAACAACAAGCAATCAAGAGGAGAAATAGAATGTATGTGTGAGTAAAAGAGAGTAGAACAAGGTATATGTTCGTGTGTTATGCAAATGAGAGTACAAGCATTTATAGTCCTAAACAGGCCGGAGAAATAAGGTAAGAAACACTAATTTAGCAGAGTTTTAGGAAGAACCTCAATCAGAATCAATTAAAGAACCGGACTCCCTTTAATTAGGGAGTCATAGTTCAAACGGATACAAGTTGTTTTAAACAAGGAAAATGATCAATTACAAAACTGACTTTACCCTATTAGGGGTAGTAAAAGCATGTGGCATGTAATAAGGACTGAATACAGAATATTTTAAATAAGGAAAGTATATGTCAAGTAATTAACATCATATTTGTGCACATAAATAGGGTGGAGTACAATTTTAATTATGAAAACTGGTTCAAAGAATCACGCATGAGATTGAAAATTACAGGGAATCAGCAATAACTAAGGAAAGTATCACACAAGTAAGAAAGTAATTCAAAATCATTAAAGAGCTCTAAGGAAAATGCACAAAATCACAGACTCAGGGAAGATATCACAGGTCTAAGGAGATTACACAAAATCAGCACAAATTATTATCTGAACAATCAATCAACGAATAGTCAGACCTATTAAACGATAAATAACATGTGTCGAACAAAATCAGATAAACCCTAAGAACAAATTAGAGCAGGAAGCACAAAAACATATAGAACATACATGAAACCTTGAATGTTCATGAGAGACATGCAAACATATCACAAACAGATTCAAACATTTCAAGTAGAACCCAGAAGTATGAGGGTTTCATAACTAAAAATAAATCGAACAAAAGAAAAGACTCAGGTGATGTTCAAACATGCTAAAAATCACAAAGTAATTGTTGAAAATCCAAAAGAAATCATTTTGCAAAAGGATTTTGAAACCCTAGTCTGAAAAATTAGGAAATCGTTCAAGAAATGGGAGAATCTTTAAAGAAAACATAGGAAAATCTCATAGTATACATAGATCTATTACAGATCTAAAAGAATCGGAAGATTCCGAAGTTAGGGTTTAAAGGGTGAACCTAGAGATGAAGGTACCGACCTAGAAACCCATAGGTTTAGGCCAAAGATGGAGAGATCTTACTCAAAATCGAGCCCTGGAGGCCTGAAGCAAGCAGGAACAAACCATAGGTAGTAGACTGGTCCTCGTCCTTTGAGGGCCTTAGGGATAGCATTACCGGCACAAAGAAACCATAGGAGGCAGGAGGACGGTGAGGATTTCATGGTCTCCGGCGAAGAGACGGCCGGAGAAGACGAACGGCTTCATTAGAGATGGGGGAGACTAGAAATCTCTAGAGAGCTAGAGAGATAGAGAGAGGGAGTAGAGAGATGAGAGACCGAGTGAAAATGAGGGGTCGGTGGGGAGGGGGGGTAGGTCTAGGTTTAATTATGGTAACACTAATCTGGGTCGTTGATCTAAATTGATCAACGACTCAGATTAGTTGTGGGGTTGGGCCGGGTAGAGATTTAGGTTTGAGCTAGGGTTAATTGGGTTAATTTAATCAGGTGGATTGGGTTTAATTTAGGCTATGTTTTAAATAAAAATGGATAATTGTTAAATACCCATTAAAATCAAATAAATAATTAAAAAAATAGCTAATAATTATATAAAAATGAAATTAATGCTACATAGATGAAAATTAAGGTAATTAGCTAATATTAAAAATATAAAATGACTGATTATTAAATTGAAATAACATAAATGTACAATTAGGCTATAATTGCAAAATTTGTAATTAGAGCTAAATAATGCCAAATTGGCTAATTTACGAAAATAATTAAATCCCAATAGGATTAAAATACTATATTGAGCTAGGAAATATTTGAAAACTATCTGTAATACAATTTATGCATAATTAGTGAATAAAAATATTGAATAAATTGGAAAAGAAATTAATAAAATATGTAAAATTATGGGAAAACTGCCAGTTATTATAAAAAGCGATTTTGAAGGCATATATGAAAATTTTACAATAATTTGAGGAAAAATTGGGTATCAACAACTGCCCCTCTTTACCCGGGAAGAATGAAAGAGTTGTCGGATAAAGATATGATTGCCAATTTTGACCGAACGAAACGGTTTTGAAGAGATTTAGGCCGCACCCTGATTTCTGAGTTGCCTACATATCCCTGGTTTTACAGGAATCAGGCCGTATGTCCCAGTAGGATTAAAATATTGTATTGAGCTGGGAAATATTTGAAAATTAGCTGTAATACAATTTATGCATAATTATTGAATAAAAATATTGAATAAATTGGAAAAGAAATTAATAAAATATGTAAAATTATGGGAAAACTGCCAGTTATTATAAAAAGCGATTTTGAAGGCATATATGCAAATTTTACAATAATTTGAGGAAACATTGGGTATCAACAACTGCCCCTCTTTACCCGGGAAGGATGAAAAAGGTGTCGGGTAAAGATATGATGGCCAATTTTGACCAAATGAAACGGTTTTGAAGAGATTTAGGCCGCACCCTGGTTTCTCAGTTGCCTACATATCCCTGGTTTTATAGGAATCAGGCCGTATGTAGTTCAGGAGTCATTGGAGAAGTATACCGATGAAGTTGTACAAGAACGGATGCGAAGTACATGGTTAGATAAACAAACGGCTGACGGGGTAGTTTGGGGAGAACTGGAGCGGGACCGCTCTTGCCAGGATGGCTGTTGCTAGCCGGAATACCTGCAAATGACCAGTACAAGCATATATTATGCGTAATTTAAACATGATGCAAGTTCCCGTCGGACCATGAATGATGTCTTCAGACGGTTAAGGATGACGTCCTCAGACCATGACGTCCTGGGCTATGAGTTGCTTGATGCAGGATTCGCAGGCCATGAAATGATGTTCTCGGGCCATGAGGATGGTGCCTTCGAACCATGACTCCTTTGAATAATGATATGCAAAATGATTAGAGAGATCCTCAGGCCATGACATGGTGTTCTCGGGCTATGGAGATGGTGCCTCCGAACGATGACGCATTTGGATAAGTTGGCGATATTTCAGCCCATGAAGATACAATAGTATGATGTTGACAAGACAGAGCTTAGTCTTGCGGATTAAAGGGGCAGAGCTTAGCCCGAAAAGAAGCGAAGCAAATGGTGCTTGATATGGTAATCATTTTTGAAAAGTAAATTGGAGGCAGCATATAGCCTCAGAAGGCAGAATAGTAGCCTTATTCCATGCAGATGGAGGTAGAGCTTAACCTCGGAAGGCAGAATGGTAGCCTTATGCAAGATGCGAATGCAAATGGAGACAACGTTTAGTCTCGGAAGGCAGAATGGTAGCCTTATGCAAGATGCGAATGCAAATGGAGACAACGTTTAGTCTCGGAAGGCAGAATGGTAGCCTTATGCAAGAATGCAATGCATGTGGAGACAACGCTTAGTCTCGGAAGGCAGGATGGTAGCCTTATGCAAGATACGAATGGAGGTAGAGTTTAACCTCGGAAGGCAGAAAGGTAGCCTTATGCAAGAATGCAATGCATGTGGAGACAACGCTTAGTCTCGGAAGGCAGGATGGTAGCCTTATGCAAGATACGAATGGAGGTAGAGTTTAACCTCGGAAGGCAGAAAGGTAGCCTTATGCAAGAATGCGAATGCAGATGGAGACAACGTTTAGTCTTGAAAGGCATAATAGTAGCCTTATGCAAGAATGCGAATGCAGATGGAGACATCATTTAGTCTCAGAAGGAAGAATAGTAGCCTTATGCAAGAATGCGAATGCAGATGGAGACAACGTTTAGTCTCGGAAGGCAAAATAGTAGCCTTATGCAGAAAAAGATAAATGCCAGTAGGAATTCTTAGCTGGTAATAAATTGTGGCACTTGATTGTCGAGGGATTGTGACTGCGGGGCATCATTTGTATTGCTAATAGGTGACAGCAAGTACGATGGGTTTGAGAATCGTGTCTTCGAATGATATCTATCCTTTGGGCGGGTAGTATGTTTTGGGCTTTTATAAACTTTGTACCTGCATCCAAAGAAAAATCGTGAGTTCCGTAAAGGGGGAAGGTTAGTTCGTATCCCCGCTGGCTCTTCTTGACTCGTTCGGCTTGATCTGATGATACTGTCTGTATCATTAGGGTAGCGTTTGCTAAATAAGCTGTTTCTAGAAATAAATATGCATAATTTTGTAGAAGTATAACATAAGCATATAATCTAAAATAGTTTTAGATGAACCGACGATCGTGACATGGTTTGAGACGTTGCAACCTATCCTGCTACGGAATTTTGAGGGTTCTCCTCAAAATTCTGCCCCAGTCTGATGGGTGAATACTTCTGGCTGTTGCTCGTGTGGCGATTGACTGAGCTTGCTTCAGAATTTTGAGGGTCCTCCTCAAAATTCTGCCCCAGTTTCCAATTACGGGGAAAAAAATGAAATTTTATTGAATTGTGACCGAACCCATAGGGCTGCCTACGTATCCCCTCTTAAAGAGGAATCAAGTCAGGCATAGTTAAATTTACAACATTGATAGAAGCATAAAGGGTTACACATAATAACGTTTGACTACATCTGAATTGATCGGTTTCGGCCAGACTTCTCCGTCCATCTCTGCAAGTATAAGTGCTCCTCCTGTCAGCACTCGGTGAACCATGTACGGGCCCTGCCAGTTGGGAGAAAATTTCCCCTTGGATTCATCTTGATGTGGAAAGATTTTCTTTAACACTAGTTGCCCTGGTGTTAATTGTCTCGGCTTGACTTTCTTATTGAAGGCTCTGGACATTCTATTCTGATAAAGTTGACCATGACATACTGCATTTATCCTTTTCCCTTCTACGAGGGCCGGTTGCTCATAACGGCTCTCTACCCACTCTGCATCGCTGAGCTCGGATTCTTGCATAATCCTTAGAGATGGAATCTCAACTTCGGCAGGAATAACAGCTTTTGTACCATAAACTAGCATATAGGGAGTTACCCTTGTTGATGTGCGGACTGTACTGCGGTATCCCAATAGGGCAAACGATAACTTCTCATGCCACTGCTTGTGCTTTTCTATCATCTTCCTTGATATCTTCTTGATGTTTTTGTTAGCAGCCTCTACAGCTCCGTTCATCTGAGGTCTGTATGCTGTGGAGTTCTTGTGCTTTATCTTGAAAGTTTCACACATAGCTTTCATCAAGTTACTGTTAAGATTAGAACCATTGTCGGTGATGATCGACTCTGGAACTCCGAACTGACAAACAATGCAGTCGCGGACAAAGTCGGCCACAACTTTCTTAGTAACTGCTTTGTGGGAGGCTGCCACGACCCATTAAGTGAAGTAATCTATGGCCACCAGAATGAACCTGTGTCCGTTGGAGGCGGCAGGCTCGATTGTTCCAATAACATCCATGCCCCAGGCGGCGAACGGTCATGGTGAACTTGTTGCATTGAGCTCACTTGGAGGTATCTTTATCATATCTCCATGTATCTGACAACGGTGGCATTTTCGGACGTACTGGATGCAGTCCGTTTCTGTTGTTTCAGACTTCAATACTACACAATATTATAAGTTAATTGTGCAGTACCCAATTTTCGAGTGCTGTCTAATAAGAAGAACTTGGTTCTTCATGGTCTACTACTTACTACAGTTTGCGGAATAATTAAGCAGTAATAGTAAAGACACAGGAATTTTTATGTGTCAAACACTTGGCTCAAAGGTGAAAAAACCACGACCTACTCCTCAGTAGGATTTGCTCAAAACTCTTCACTAAACACTGAGCCAAAACGGACTTACAAAATAAACTCTGTTGTAATCCTAGGACTAACTCTAATCCTCTTTGTATCAACTAGCCTCTAGCTAATTTCTACAGATTTCGAGCTAACTCTAACTTGAACAATGTGTACCTATTACAATTGCTTCTAT
>ML264056.1:26833-40006 GCA_005239495.1 Nicotiana undulata | reverse complement strand
GGCACTCGTCACCACGCCTATACGTTGGATATGAGTTACACATAGCAAATAAGACTCTATACCAAAACCCTCAAGCTGAGGTTAGGCCAAACACTTACATCGGCTCCAAAAAATGCAAGTCAAGCCTCAATCACAGCCTTCCCTCTCGAATCCAACTCTGAATCGGTGATATCTAGACATAATGGATTTATTAACATCAATAAGTACTCAATAAAACAATTCCCAAGCCTAATTATACATTTCCTACTATTCTTCCAAGAATACTAAAATTCGACCCCGGGCCCACACGTTCAGATTTTCAAAAATTTGTGAAGGAATCAATTACCCGGAGTCTATGGATAGAAGTTATGTGATTTATACAAGAATTCATGGCCTAACATGGAAAGTCACAAAATCCTCAAGAACCCTAAAATTACTACCTAATTCTATGATTTTTAGATGATTTAGTAGTGAATTTAACTAGGAATTAATGTTAAAACTAGAAGTTTATGGGGTTTGACTTACCTCTTACAGTGGGTGGTCGTGGGAGGTGCTGCCTAAAGTTGGATGCTCTCTAATGGAGGTTGATGATGGATAAAATGAAGAAAACCTTAAAAATTTGGACATTTAAGAGGGGCTGCCAACAGGGGTTTCCGCACCTGCGACCTTAGGACCGCAGGTGCGGTCTTGCGCCTGCGAGCAATTGATCGTCCCTGCGGAAAAGGGCCTGGGACCCTGGGCTCGCACCTGCGGAGTTGGGAGCCGCACCAGCGGTCCCGCTCCTGTGGATTTTGGATCGCCCCTGCGGAAGAGGTCGCACCTGCGAAGGCTTGGACCGCGGGTGCGGTCCCGCACCTGCGGCTGGGCAACCCCACCTGCGGTCACACTAGTTGTTGTGCACCAGCTGTGATTTATGCTGATTTTTGGCCTGGTGCGGGGTCCGGGAGGTACCTGGGCCCACCCGATCCCCCGTCCAAATATACCAACAAGTCCCAAATCATTAAACGGACTTTCTCGAGCCCACTGAACACTCAACACAACGCTAAAACTCAAAATCACCCTCCAAAACCCCTAAATTCAAAACATAAGAACTTTGAAATTCTAGAGCTCTATAACGATGCGCCGAACCGACCCGTACAACTCGGAACGACTTCAAATTTTGCAGAACTATTCCCGACCTCAAAATTGCATTCGGACCTCGGTAGCATAAAATCACATTCCTAACCAAATTTCAAGTTTTATGAACATCCTCAAAACTTTACTAACTCTAATCTCTCATTTTGATCAGAAACCCGTCAAATCAAGTCTGTTTTACACCAAATTTCACAGATAGGACAAATAACATATAATAAACCTGTTCCAAGCTCCAGAACCGTAATACAGGCCCGGTAACACGGCTTTCACATAATTACTCATTTTCAAAATCCTTTATTATTTCCAGAAAATAATTTTCTTTAAAAATTCATTTCTCGAGCTTGGGACCTCGCAATTCGATTCCGGGCATACGCCCAAGTCCCATATTTTCCTACGGACCCTCTAGGACCGTCACATCACCAGTCCGGGTCAGTTACCAAAAATGTTGACCAAAGTCAACTTTATTCAATTATTCAATTCAAAATCCCATTGTTTTATCGAATTTTCACATGGAAGCTTCCCGGCTACCTGCCTGGGCTGCGCACGCATATCGAGGTGAGATTAACGGAGGCTTTCGGGGCCTCGAAACATAGATTTAGCTGGAATTACTGAGGATGACCTTTTGGGTCATCACACACTCATCATTACTCCATGCACCTCTGTGTGCAGATCCAGGTACTGGTTTTGAGCAGTAGCCATCTGAGTTCGTTCATCGTCAGCATTCGGGATTTCGAGGTAGCTGTTCAGCGTCCACAGCTTCTCCATTTTCCTTCCTTCCTTCAGTATTTAGTATTTTGTTTTGAGACAGTGTATTATGACATTAGCAGTATTGTCCTTATTCTTAGATGCTCGTGATCAGTTGACTCCCGTTCTGGGGAATAGTTTAGACTGTTAAATGATATTATGCTTTGTTAAAGACTTAGAAAAATTTTATACTTGCTATGGAATATTATTAATGATTTTGAGGGAATTTTTTTAAAATAAATGTTTAGTTATGTGATAGTGGATAGCCTAGTTCCACGATAGGCGCCATCACGACCTGTTAGGATTTGGGATCGTGACTGAAAACTCCTGAACAAATGGGCAAAATGATAATTGAACAGATTCATACCTATAAGCATGATTTCTATAATTTGTAAGTAGGGCAGCATGTAAACAGAACTTTGCATGCACATTGAATCACATTATTTCATATAGGCCAAGTTTGTAACAAGCAGGAAAAGAACACAATTGAACCAAGTATTGGACCTATAGGCGGGATTACTAACATATAATGACTGAACATAATAAGATACCTATAGGCATTATTTCTAATACACGACATATAATAACATGTTATCGAACCTACAGATAGGATTTCTACCCAACTTGTTGCAAGTATAAGATAAAAATCCTTTTCCCAATTTCACTAATACCCCAGACGTTATTACAATAATTATTACAGACCCTGAATGAATATAGTAAATTAAAGAGTAAATATAGCTATAGCCTACAGCAAGCCCAAATACACCTGAACAGGCCAGGCCTTCATTCTCCCAATTCACAACAGCCCCGGAGTTACATATTCATAGAAAAAACAGCTAATAGTTGAGTGATTCACCCAGTGACAAAGTTGAGCATATAGAACCAAGGCCCTAGTGTGTCAGAGTTCCCAAGGGCTTCAAGAACCCAGGGCGGTGCTCACACTAGGGTGGTTGACAAAGATAGTTTAGAGGAGATATTAGTAGACCCGATCCTAGTGTTTCAGAGTTTACAAGGGTCTCAAATGAATCCTGGGTAGTGCTCGCACTAGGGAGGCCAAAGAACAGAACTTAGACAACATTAGTTAAGAGTGGGATTCAAAAGAGTTTAAGTGACAGGGAAAGAAAGGACCAAAAAATAGAAAAAATGGTAATTTAGGATTTAAACAAACATGACCAAATTAAGTCATTCAAGCAGACACTTAGAAAACAACCCAATGAAACTGATAAACATATTTCATATTTAGCACATGCAACAGTCATATGCTAAAGAAGAGTTAACAAAAGAACATGTTTGCAAAAATAAGTTATTACAAATTGAATCAGGCTAAGTACATAACACAGTGTTATTATCAAGAAAACCAGAACATCATCATAGAAAGGGAGAGGGCATCATATTAGCAAAGGGGTGAAATTACTGTTTCAAATTAAGGCACACATACTCAGCAAAAGCATGTCAAGTACTAGCTAATATTGGTATGTTGGTCTAAACAAAGGGGATCCAGCTTAATCAAAGGTTTATTTCAAAGTAGGAATTCAAGAATGATGAGATAGTCCTTACAAAAAAAACATCAAAGGGGTGTAGGGATCGAGTGATCATGTTGACATAATAGCAAAGAGGCAAATTAAAACTAGCAGCAAGACTCACAGATGTGAGGCATTCACTACAGGGATTCAGGGTAAGGGGATAGACATGTTCATTGGAACTTAAGGGTTGATACCCTAATTGGATAGACCTTAAAGAAGTTCAAACAACTTCAGAAAAAGTAACATTAGGAGCAATTAAGTGATAACGGAACTAAGACATACAAAACTGGTAAAAATAATGCCTAAACACCACTCATATGCATATTGAATCATGGATTCAGTACTAATAATATGTGCAAATCAGGGATATGAAAGAATGTAAGTGCAGAAGTCAAGTGACACCAATAAAGCGAAGAAAATGCACAAAAGAAGTATAGCAATATCTCATAATCAAGTGGCTTTGGCTTCCAGCTGGCAAAAGACAGAATATAGAGTAACCTTAGGTCTATTAAGGTTGTAGTAAGTTCAGAAAGTTGAAGGTCCTCTAAAGGGAATGGGGGGAGAGTATATATAGTGATAGAAATAAGCATATAAACATGGAAACAAATTAGTAACATGCAAGTAAATACTTGCAGAATCAGTTATAGGTAATTTAAGCCATAAATTAAGGGATTTAGCGAGTTAAGAAAGTACCTAAAATTATTCAGAATATTTAAGGCAGAAACACATCATACTAAGAATAAAAATCGTTCAGAATATTGGCGTAGGAAAAATTAGGGAAACATAAAAACATAAAATTATTCAGAATATCGGGCAAGTATTAAAGGAAACACAAATAATACCAAAACAACGAAATTATTAGGAATATTTAAGCAAGTATTAAGGGAGACACAAATAATACCAAAACATAAATTATTCAGAATATTTAAGTAAAATATTAAAGTAAAAGTCAGGAGAAATATAAAGAAAGAAGGTAATCGAATATAGAAAGGAAAGATTCACTAGAATCAGTAAGAAAAGGAAAATAAAATTCGAACCCTAGTTTAGGGAAAGTACGAAATTAGTGAAAAATACAAAATAAGGTTTAAAAAAAATCACACGATATGGGATGAAATAGAAGAAGAATAGTGTTAAAATCATAAAATAGGACCTATTTGGTCTGATTGAAAGGGTTTGAAAACCCTAATTTGGGGTAAGTAAGAATCACAGAAAGATATAAACATGCTCGTTACTCACAAAGAATCAATGATGAATATAGACGGAATAGCCACAGAAATGAGAGAGTTGAACCGATTGGTTCTATTTTGGCAAGATTTGCTTGCCATGTTAGGCAAACAACTAAATAGGACCATAGACGAGTGGCCAGTGGTGAGGAGAGGCGAATAAGGTAAGGGAATCCATGGTGGATTCCGTTCTGGGGTCGGATTTGGGAGGGTTTGAGAGCATGGCTGTTAGGGTTCATGAGAGATGAGAGACGAGAGAGTTCTAGGGCGGAGGGGTGGTAAGAGTGATTTAGGGTTTGGGGTGGGTAGGTTAATTAAAAGGAGGGAATAAATATCTCAGAGATCAATGGTCATGATTTAAAAGGGGTTGGGTCGGGTATTTAAGTGGGTATGGGGACTGGGCTAATGGGTTTGGGCCAGGGGTATTGGGCTGGGGTAAGGGTGTTGGGTTAAATCCGAAAATAGGGGATTTTAGGGCTAAATTTTAAATACCCGTTATTTAACAAATAAATAGTTTATAAAATAATTAATAAATAACAAAAATATCACTTGTGCATGAAAATGATTTAAAATAGTTACTTAAAATTATATAAAAAAATATTTTCTGTATAAATAATGTAATTATATATGCATTGGGCTATTATTGTAAAATGTGCAATTTAGCTCTAAAAATGCAAAATGTAATTATGATAAATGCACTAAAAATATTTAAAATCTCGTATTGGTATAAATGATAAGTTTAGATGATTAAGTCATCATAAAAAATAATTTGTAGGTTAATTATTAGATATTTATATAATAAGATGCAGAAATAAATTGATTTAAAGTCTTTAAAAATCATGGAAAATTATGAAAGAATACTATGCTTGTAAATCAGATGATGATGCATATAAGGAGGCATGGCTTAGCCTCATGCAAGATTCGAGACAATGCTTAGTCTCATGCAATGAATGGATAATAAGTGATAGTAGAGTATTTCTTAGCTGGAGATGAGTTCGGTAGCTTTGTTGTTATGAAGATAGTGACTCTAAGGTGCGCGTATTTGCGAATATTCCTTGTTCCTGCATCCAAAGAAAAATCGTTAGTTTTGCAGCGAAGGTTGGTTCGTGCCTTCGCCTGCTTGCTTTTCTATGCTTCGCATTAAAATCCTGCTCGAGTTACCATGGGTAACATCTAGCTAAAAATAAAGTTTTCGAAAAATATGTATGCATAGTTATTCAAAACAAAGCAATATGCAATTTAAAATCAATTAGATGAACCAGTAAATGTGACACTATCAGAGACATTGCGACCTTCTTGCTATAGAATTTTGAGGGTCCTCCTCAAAATTCTGCCCCAGTTATCTAGACGAATTTCTGGTTGTTCCGCGTACGGTGCCGTTGGCTGAACTTGCTCGGAATTTTGAGGGCCCTCCTCAAAATTCTTCCCCAGTTTTTGATTGTGGGGAAAAATGAAAATTTTATTGAATTGTGACCGAACCCACAGGGCTGCCTACGTATCCCCTCTTAAACGGGAATCAGGTCAAGCGTAGTACAGTTACATCATATGAAGAAATGTAAACAATTTAAACATAATATCTTTTGATTGCATCTGAGTTGATAGGCTTTGGCCAAATTACTCCATCCATTTCTACGAGTATGAGTGCTCCTCCTATTAGTACTATGTGACTCATGCAGGGTCCTTGCCAGTTGGGTGAGAATTTTCCTTTGGCTTCATCTTAATGTGGAAAGATTTGTTTCAGCACCAGCTGCCCCGGTGCAAACTGTCTAGGTTTGACCCTTTTGTTGAAAGCTCTAGACATTATGTTCTGATATAGCTAACCATGACACACTGCATTCATTCTTTTCCCATCAATTAGAGCTAATTGTTCATAGCGGCTCCTTATCCATTCTATATCACTGAGTTCAGCTTCTTGCATAATTCTCAAGGAAAGAATTTCTACCTCGGCGGGGATGAAGGCTTCAGTACCGTAGACCAATAGGTAAGGAGTTGCCCCGATTGATGTGCGGACTGTGGTACAGTATCCCAATAAGGCAAATGGTAACTTCTCGTGCCATTGTTTGCGATTCTCTACCATTTTCCTTACTATCTTTTTAATGTTCTTGTTGGCGGCCTCCACGCCTTCATTCATTTGGGGCCGGTATGCTGTGGAGTGTTTGTGTTTGATTTTGAAGGTCTCGCACATAGATTTCATTAGGTCACTGTTGAGATTGGCGGCATTGTTGGTGATGATGGATTCTGGAACCCCGAATCGGCAAACAATACAATCTCTGACAAAATCTGTGACGACTTTCTTGGTTACGGCTTTGTAAGATGCAGCTTCAACCCATTTCGTGAAGTACTCTATGGCTACTAGAATGAACATGTTCCCATTCGAAGCGGTGGGCTCGATTGGTCCAATGACATCTATTCCCCAAGCGGCAAAAGGCCAAGGTGCACTTATTGCATTGAGTTCATTTGGCGGTACCCTTATCATATCTGTGTGTATCTGGCATTGATGATATTTCTATACATACCTGATGCAGTCTGTCTCCATAGTCATCCAAAAGTATCCGGCTCTAAGTATCTTCTTGGCTAGGACGAAACCATTGCCCGTTTCCAGCGGGGTATCTCATCAAGCTGTTTGAAGGCTTCTTTGGCGTCAACACACCGTAATAGCCCTAGATCTGGAGTTCTTCTATACAGAATTCCTCTGCTTTGGAAGAAATGGTTGGACGATCTCCGTAGTGTGCATTTCTGAGTACGATTTGCATGCTTTGGGTATTCTCCTTTTGCCAAATATTCCTTGATATCGTGAAGCCATGGATTTCCATCCGTTTCTTCTTCAACATGAGCACAGTAAGCCGGCTGATTATGAATTTTTATCGGAATGGGATCGATGAAATTCTTGTTCGGGTGTTGTATCATGAGAGACAAAGTGTCCAATGCATCTGCGAACTCATTCTGAATTCTGGGGACATGCCTAAACTCTATCTTCGTGAATCTCTTCATCATCTCTTGTACGTGATGCAGATATGGTAGTATGTTGGTGTTCTTTGTAGCCCATTCTCCTTGTACCAGCAGGTCTGAATCACCGATTGCCAGCAATTCTTGGATATTCACGTCAACAGCCAAATTAAGCCCTAATATGCAAGCTTCATATTCTGCCATATTGTTGGTGCATGGGAATCTGAGTTTTGCAGACATCGGGTAATGTTGACCGGTTTCCGACACCAAAACGACTCTGATACTGACTCATTTGAATTTTGCATCTCCGTTGAAGAACATTCTCCACGCGTCGTAGGCTTCAGCAATATCCTCTCCTATGAATGACGCTTTATCATCAGGAAAATACATTTTTAATGGTTCGTATTCTCCTCCTACAAGGTTTTCCGCAAGATGATCTACTAACGCTTGTCCCTTAACTGTCTTCTGAGTTACATAGATAATATCAAATTCATTCAACAATATCTGCCATTGGGCCAGCTTTCCGGCAGGCATAGGCTTCTGGAAGATGTACTTCAAAGGATCCATCCTTGATATGCGATATGTGGTATAGGCACAGAAGTAGTTCCTCAGTTTCTGGGCTATCCATGTCAAAGCACAGGAAGTGCGTTCCAGCAGAGAATACCGTGTTTCGTAGGGTGTGAACTTCTTGCTCAGATAATATATGGCATGTTCTTTTCTCCCTATCTTGTCATGTTGTCCTAAGACACAACCAAAAGCCTCATCTAATACGGAGAGGTAGAGTAACAGTGGTCTACCAAGCTCTGGCGGGACTAGGACTGGTGGTGTGGATAAGTATTGTTTGATTATGTCAAAAGCCTTCTGACAGTCTTCAGTCCAACTGATGGCGGCATCCTTCTTCAACATTTTGAAAATCTACTCACATATCACGGTTCATTGTGCTATGAAGCGGCTGATGTAATTGAGACACCCTAAGAAACTCATTATGTCTTTCTTGTTCTTTGGTGGAGGTAAGTCCTGGATGGACTTGACCATTGATGGGTCTAACTCAATTCCTCGGCGGCTGACGATGAACCCTAACAACTTTCCGGTAGGAATTCCAAAGGCACATTTTGTGGGGTTCAATTTTAAATTGTACCTCTGAAGCCGGTCAAAGAACTTTCTTAAATCTGTTATGTGATCTGCATCATTCTTATATTTGATGATGACATCGTCCACATATACTTCTATCTCCTTGTGTATCATGTCATGGAAAATAGTTATCATGGCCCTCATGTAGGTGGCCCCAGCATTCTTTAGAGCAAACGACATCATTTTGTAACAGTACACTCCCCATGGCGTGATGAAAGTTGTTTTCTCGGCATTTTCTTCATCCATCCAGATCTGATGATAACCCGCAAAGCAATCTACAAAGGATTGGAGTTCATGCTTGGCGCAATTGTCGATCAGTATGTGTATATTTGGTAGTGGGAAATCATCTTTGGGACTTGATCTCTTTAAATCTTGATAGTCGACACACACCCTGACTTTCCCGTCTTTCTTCGGAACCGGCACAATGTCGGCCAACCAAGTAAGATATTCAACTACCCTAAGGACCTTAGCTTTGATTTTCTTGGTGACTTCTTCTTTAATTTTCAAACTCATATTCGGCTTGAACTTTTTGAGCTTCTGAATTACTGGTGGACGATGGGTAATTTATGAGCCACTATGGATGTGCTCAATACGGTCATATCATCATACGACCATGAAAAAATGTCTTCACACTCTTTCAGGAAATGAGTGTACTCTTTCTTCTCTGATGGTGACAAATGAATGCTTATGAGAGTTTCTTTGATTGTTTCAGAATCTCCCAAGTTGACTATCTCAGTTTCGTCCAGGTTTGACTTAGGATTAATCTCAAAATTCTCAACTTCTCTGACAATTTCCTCAGGTATTACATCATCTTCTTCTATTTCTTCCGAGTCACTATCCTTATGTTGCATTGTCTCATTACATGTCACTGTTTAACCAAAGAATTATATCATTTGACCAAAGCTTATTTTTAGGATGAACGCGGGTTATTGATAATCAAAGAAATAATATTGAGTAAAAGAAAATCAGAGAATGACAATAGTAAGATGCGAAGAAATAAAGTATATTGTATTCGTAATCAGATGCCCATTTACAAGTTGTATTCTCGTACCTTATATAGGATATTCCTTGATATAACGTACAACTCTTGCTATGATTTCCCATTAATGACTAATTATGACATTAATGGGGCGTTACAAAGGATAACGGTAATTGGGGTACGGTTACATAACGTACGAGTAATCAATTGTGGGTCCTTGAATCTGCCCGTAGCTTTGTCCAGATTCATTCTGACCGTGTCTCTTCCCTGTCTTGATCGGATTGAGTTTCCCGTGGCTGATGGACTCGATGGTTTATTGATCTGTGCCTCTTTGTTCCGTATCTCTTTATAGAATCATGTCCAGCTGTAACGTTTCCCTTGGTCCACGTATCCGGCTGAGTTGTCTAGAATAAGCTTACATGTGAGACTCTTTTTTTACCAATACAAATAGTCCCCCCACTTACCATTTATTTATCAATTAATATTTGGTAAGTGGATACGCATTTATGGCGGGAATATTTTGTCGCCGCTTTACCTCGAAACATTGTATCCTTCTCTGAATCATAGGCGTCGTTTGTCACTTCTATTTAATTCTCAAACCACGTGTCCTTCTCAGATTGGTTCTGCAGTTACTCGGCGCTTTTTAGGGCTTTCTGCGGCTGCGTCATTCCTGAAGTGACACCTTCAATTATGACTTTTCATCATTATTATTTTCATATTTGACGGTTGTCCTCAAGTATAAATACCTTTCTTCTTTTCTTTGCTTCCAGGAAACACTTTCTAACTTTGTCTTTTGTAAAGAACTTTTTCTTGCCTTTGTAAACATGTCTTCTTCAAATCAACCTCAGAGAGTAATAGATATTGAGAATTTAACGCTATCTTCTACTCCGACTAGGAGTCAGAGGGGTGGTAGACTTAGGAGTCTAGGATCCACTCCTTCGAGAGGCTCTTCTTCTTCTCAGATAGTTTCCCCTCCTTTCGCTAGGTCTCTAGTTTCTCTGAGGGCTAGGGCTTCCCGGTCTTTGTCTAGAGGTAGAGAAGAACGCCTTCGTGAACTTGGAGTTGATGAAATTATTCCTGCTGAGTTTGTCTTTGCTAGAGATAATCAAGTTCTCGTAGACCAATCTTCTTCCCTTGAGAGTGTCGAAAGGTATCCAACCCTTATTACTGAGGGTCAGATTTCCCTTGTTCGTAGGGAGTGTTTTTGGAGGCCTGATTTCCCTGTCTATATTCCGAAATAGTAACCAAAGAATAACGTCTTACAAGACGGGATACTCTTTTGTTTATACGTACCCTTTTACTCTAGGGTTTAGACCTCCCATTGATCCAGTCATAATTGAATTCTGCTATTTCTTCAATATCTTCTTAGGACAAGTTGGTCCGCTTGTGTGGCGAGTTGTCGCATGTCTTAGGAGTTTAGCTTCTTTAGCCTCGGTTCCTTTTACTTTCAACCATCTTATTCATCTCTACTCTTATGCCTTGTTTCGTCAAGGGGTTTTTACTCTGACTGCTAGGAGTAAAAGAGTGTTGGTAACCCCTGGAGATGATAAGGATAGGGTTTGGTACCTCCGGTATGTCACTGTACTCACTGCTGGTTTAGTGGGTGAAGAAAATCTTCCCTTCCCTGAGAAGTGGAATCGTGCACGTGAGTACGCTTTAGCTCACATCTACTTACTTTTCCTCGTTCTGACTTGAGATGTTTTACGAACACCGTATATGTTTCTTCTTCTCTCAGCAACCATGGGTACTGTTGAGAATGTCTCCGGTATCCGTGATTGGGTTGAAAGATTGTTGTCTCTTTCTCCTTTAGAAGAGAGATCTTGGAAGTACTTCGCTGGGAAGTACGGTTGGCATGTAAAGACCCACGGTAAGTGAAGCTTTTGTTCTTGCTTCTTTCCTTACTCGAGCCTCTTCTTTCTCTGTCGCTTAACTTTTTCCCTTTTAATAGGGTTCTCTGCTCGTGGGGTGTCTGCTTCATCTATCCCAAAGATGTCTTTGGCCCAAGCCCAAGAGATTATTGTTGGTTCGTCTTCCTCGAAGAGGAAGATTGGTGAGTCATGTTCCGTAGAAGAAGAAGAAGAAGAGGAGGATGCTTTGGTGCGCAGGCCACGGAGAAGGCGGGTGGTTTTGGACGATGAGTCTACACCCATGACTTTGCCCTCCCTGTTTGTGGTTGAGCCCTCTACCTCTGAAGATGTTTCACATTCCCCCATTCATGAGTCTGTAGATTACTTGTTCCATGAAGGTTTTGACCTTGCTCCTGAAGATGTCCCTTTGGCTGCTATTTTTCCTGCTTCTTTAAGAGAAACTGTCTCATCTGCTCCTTTGGCTATTACGGCTTCTGCTGTTGCTTTGCCCGTGGCTTCCTCAACTCTTCAATCCTCTGTGCCTGCTGCTTTGCCCGTGGCTTCTCCAGTTCCTCAACCCTCTGTGCATGTTGTTGCTTCATCTCTGCCTGCTTCCATGCCTTCCGCTAGGGAAGTAGGGTCTTCCAGCAGAGAGATGCGGCAGGTGATAATAGAGGTTCCAGCTTAGGGGAATCTTTTCAAGAAAACAGGTGAGCCTGAAGTGTGGCTCAAGACTTTGATAGGTCCCACTGATAAAACCATGCTAGCCAGCCACAGTGCTCTTACATGGGCCAATGAAGTTGTGCATACCTCTTTGAAGGTATGGTGCAGGCTATCCTCTTTCATTTTCGTATATGAAATTTATCATATCTAATTGGTTTATTTCTTGTAGATTAATCTTATAGACATGGAGTCATGAAGAGGATCTCAAATACGGATCAGGAGAAAAATAAGTTGCGGGCCGATGCTGATAATTGGAAAGCACGATATGATAGCCTAAGGATCGACATGGATGCCTTAGAAGAGGAAAGGAGTACTTTGAAGCGGCAGATGAGGCTCATGGCGACAGAACTGGCAGTAGAGAAGGCTTCTTCCAGCCAAGCTGATAAAGACAAGAGTATTCTGGAGTCCTCATTTGCTGAGCAGCTATCCCGCGCCTCAGAGGAGATTAGAGACTTGAAAAACTTGCTGGGGAAGAAGGAGGAATATTCAGGCAAGCTCGTGCAATCACTCACCCGTACTCAAGAGGATCTTCGTAATGCTTTAGATAAAGTTCAAACTCTGGAGGAGTCGATTGTACCGTTAAGGGCCGCCCATGAAGCTGCTGAAGCGAAAAAGGACGGATTGAGAGTTGAGCTTCAAGTATGGGCAAGGGATTATGAAGATCTTGAAGAGGCGGCTGTTGTTGATGTGAGCTGGGTGTATATGAATTCTCGCCTTGACACATTGACGGAAATGAGTCAAGAGGGTTTCGACCTTAGTGTTGAAATAGATAAAACTAAGGAAGCCATGCAGAAGGCTCAACAAGGTCATAACCTCTCTTCACCTGATGGTGAGACTCCTGTTGCTCGTGCCTCTTCATCCCTAGTTGCTCTCGTTCCTCCTGCTGATGAAGAAGTCAATCCTCCTTCTCGAGAAGATTAAAGTGACGATTCACCCCCCCCCCC
>ML264056.1:0-26720 GCA_005239495.1 Nicotiana undulata | reverse complement strand
ATCCCCCCCCCCCCCCCCCCCTTTTTTTTTTATTTGATTGATGGCTACCCCCAGCTCCATCGGGGGTAAATTTGGATGTTTCAAAAGTCCCCAACTGACAACTTAGGGGCATTTCAATGTATAAACTATATGCGGCTAAGTACTAGTTTGTACTTAGTTCTTACTTAGCCGTTTTTTTCGAATATATGCAAATTAAGACTTTTTGCTTCGAGTTTCTGCTTTACTCTTAAGTCTTTTGCATGTTTAATTTTCGAGGTTTTTATTTTTACCTCTGAATTTTTGCATGAGGAAGATGTAATCACTCGTACCTTTTCATAGTAGGTACGGTGTTTGTGAGCCTTTTTGTAGTAGGCTTAATTTATGAAAGAGGGCCCTTTATGATTGACATGAAGAAGACGTCTCAACTTCATGATAATGCAATAGAGTGATAGGAATTTTACACATGTTTAAGAATGTTTCCAAGGAAAGTTTTTTTGTTTGAACTTCCATGACATTTTACATATGTTTGATTATCGTCTAAAACTCATGTTGCAACTGTTTTTGTTTAACAGATTTGATATACACTTGTATTTCGTAACTGTTTTTCATAGGTAACAGTTTTTCGATATTAATACAAGGGAACAAGTGTTTTTCACTAGTAACAGTTTTTATAAAGATTGGGGTTTCTACCCGCAACTGTTTTTATTGATAACAGTTTTATAATAAGTACGAGGAAAATGCTTTTTCATCCGTAACTATTTTATTTGACAACAGTTTTCTGAACAAATACATGAATTTTGATCTTTCATCCGTAATTGTTTTATTTGGTAACAGTTTTTTGAGTGAGTACAAATGATGATGATCTTTTACCCCTAACTATTTTTTTACAACAGTTTTGAATAAGTACAAAGATGTGCATTTCTTCCTCGTGACTAATATTTTGCCTTTCAACCTGAACATGTTCGAAGGTTTTTTGCATTTTTGCATTAGGCTTTGTATTTGGATGACTCTTTTGATCTCTTTCGATTCTGCTCGTATCACTTATCTTGTTGGGTAGATGGGTCTTCAGGCTCGAGCTTTTGACTTTCTGATAGTCTTCTTTACTTCGTCTTAGCCTTCCATACTGTATAGTCCCCCAAGTGTTTGAGCTTTGAAGAATGAGATCTCGAGCACTTGATTATTCCTTCTTTGTGGTCCTTTTCCTGAAAAGGAAAAACATTCCAGACTCGAAGGTATATAGTTTTTATATGATGACTTCTTAACCCTTTAAAATATCCATCAGAAAGTGTAACCCTAGACCGGGAATTTTGTTATTTCCTCGCGTCTTGCAGGTCTAATATCATCATCTGGTGATGGGTTAGCTTTATGCCTATCATCTAAAAAAGTTAGTAAAATTTTAAATGTTCAAAAATAAAATCGAACATGCGATACCTAACCGGGGGTACTTCTTTTCCTTAGAAGTAGTACTTCTTCAGGTGGATGGCATTCCATCTTGTCGGTAGAATTCTGCCGTCCATATCTTCCATCTCGTAGGCGCCCTTCCCAGCTATGCCTCGGACTTTGTAGGGTCCTTCCCAGTTTGGATTTAGCTTTCCTACACCTGCTTCCTTCGTTGACTGAAAGACTTTTTTTAGGACGAAGTCCCCAATCTTGAAGTACCGAAGATGGGCTTTGCGGTTATAGTAGTGCTCAATTATTTGTTTTTGGGCTGCCATCCTCATTAATGATGCTTCCCTTCGTGGTTCGAGCAGGTCCATATTAGTCCTTAATTCATCGTTGTTTGCTTCTTCCGTAGCTGTCATGAACCTTGTGCTTGGCTCGCCGATTTCCACAGGTATTAAGGCTTCTGAGCCATAGATAAGTGCGAACAGAGTCTCTCTTGTGGCTATTTTTGAAGTTGTTCTGTATGCCCATAGCACCGCTAGTAACTCGTCATGCCAATTTCCCTTGGCTTTATCTAGCCGCTTCTTCAAGTTGCTGACGATGATTTTATTCGTCGATTCCGCTTGACTGTTAGCCACAGGATGATATGGCGTTAAAGTGATCCGTTTGATTTGCCAGGTTTCGAAAAATTCTGTGATTTGCGAGCCTATGAATTGTGGGCCATTATCACACACGATCTCCCTTGGTATACCAAAGAGGCATATTATGTTTCTCCATAAGAAGCTTTTTACTTCCTTTTCTCGCACTTGTTTGAATGCTTCTGCCTCTACCCATTTTGTAAAGTAGTCGGTTAATATAAGTAACAACTGTACCTGTCCCTTAGCCTGGGGAAGAGGTCCTACTATGTCCATACCCGATTTCATGAAGGGCCATGGTGATATAACTGGATGCAGTAATTCTGTTGGTCGATGCATGTTATTGGCGAACCTTTGGCACCTGTCGCATTTAGATACGAAGTTCTCGGCTTCTTCTTCCCTCTTGGGCCAACAATACCCAGCTTTGATTAAGGTTTTTACCAAGGATCTTGCTCCTGTATGATTTCCACAGTGTCCTTCATGGACTTCTTTCATCACAAACTTCGTTTGATTAGGTCTGAGGCATTTAGCTTGGGGTCCTCCGAACATCTTGCGATAAAGTGAGTTGCGAATAAGGCAGTACCGTGCAGCTTTGCGGCGAAGTGCTTGAGCTGCTTTCCTATCTTCAGGTATGGTGCCATTCTGCAAAAAATTAAGAATTTCGTTTCTCCAGTCCCATGTTAAGTTGTTGAAAGTTACCTCATTCTTGTCCTGGTCGATCGTTGAATGGAATAGATGAACGACAATTGCATTGTCTTTGTTTGTTACTTTCGTGACTGCTGTGAGGTTAGCTAATGCATCTGCTTCTTCATTTTCCTCTCTAGGTATTTGTATTGCCTTCCATGTTTTGAATTGTCTCACGAGCTCTCATGTTTTTTTAAGATATTGTTGCATTCGAGTCTCTCAAGCGATGTAAGTCCCCTGCATCTGATTTACTACCAGTTGGGAGTCGTTATTGATCATGATTTGCTCGATTAAGAGTTCCCGTGCGAGTTCTAGCTCTGCAATAACAGCTCTGTACTCTGCTTCATTGTTAGTTATAGGATAACACTTGATAGTTTGTCGTGTCTTTTCACCCGTGGGTGATATTAAGACTATGCCTAAGTCGGCACCTTTTATATTTGAGGAGCCATCGGTGAATAGGGTCCATAGGCCCGGATTAGCACCGTTAAAAAGTTGTAACTCTTTTTCTACCTCAGGGATAATGCTATTACTAAAGTCAGCAACAAAATCAGCTAGTATTTGAGACTTAATTGCAGTACTAGGCTGATAGATTATATCATGCTCACTTAATTCTATGGCCCACTTGGCTAATCTTCTTGACAATTCTTGTTTATGCAGAATATTTCTTAAAGGATATGAAGTCACAATGGTGATTGGGTGACATTGAAAATATGGTCGTAATTTTCTAGATGCCATTATTAAAGCTAAGGCTAATTTTTTCAGATGTGGATATCTAGTTTCAGCATCTAGCAAAGTTTTACTCACATAATAAATAGGAGATTGTTTAGTTTTATCTTCTCTTAGCAGTACTGCGCTTACAGCGATTTCTGAGACAGCCAGATAGATGTACAATCTCTCCCCTTCATTTGGTTTTGACAACAGCGGGGATTAGATAGATAAGCTTTCAAATTATTGAGTGCTTGTCGACATCCTTCAGTCCATTCAAATTGGTTCTACTTTTTGAGAACTGAAAAGAATTTAAAACGTTTTTCAGAAGATCTGGAAATAAATCTCCCCGGAGCTGCGATTTTTCCTGTTAGTCTTTGAACTTCTTTTTTATTCGTTAATATATCATGTATCTCTTCTATAGCTTTAATTTGAGCAGGATTTACCTCTATTCCTCTGTTTGATACAAGGAAACCCAAAATTTTACTTGATTATACCCCAAAATCGCATTTTTCTAGATTCAACTTCATGTTATACCTGCGTAAAATGTCAAAAGTAATAGAAAGGTGCTGGAAGTGATCTTCCGCCCGTGTTGATTTTACCAGCATATCATCAATGTAAACTTCCGTCGTTTTTTCTCAAATGTTCTTGGAACATCTTAGTCACTAGCCTTTGATAAGTGGCTCCAGCATTTTTTAAGCCAAAATGCATGACTTTATAGCAGTAAGTCTCCCTGTTTGTGATAAAGGAGGTCTTTTCCTCGTCTGAGGGATCCATTTTAATCTGATTATAACCAGAATATGCATCTAGAAAGCTTAATAATTCATGACATGCGGTGGCATCAATCACTTGATCTATATGTGGTAAAGGGAATGAATCTTTGGGGAATGCTTTATTTAAATTAGTATAATCTACGCATACCATCCATTTGCCATTCTTTTTAGGTACTACCACAGTGTTAGCTAGCCAGTTAGGGTACGTTACCTCTCGTATCGAACCAATTTTCAGAAGCTCTTGTACCTCATCGTCGATCACTTGGTTCTTAAATGGTCCTTGCTTTCTTTTCTTCTGTTTAACTGGTACGAAGGATGGGTCTTCATTTAGTTTATGAGTCATCACTTCTGGTGGAATACCCGTCATATCTGAGTGGGACCACGCATAGCAATCTGAGTTTGTCTTTAAATAATCAATTATCTTACCTTTTCGCACGGGGCTTAGTCTCGTGCCTATATAGACCTTCTGCTCGGGTTTTTGTTCAAACAATGGAACATCTTCGAGTTCTTCCGTGGTTGTTTTGATGTGTTCGTCTTCCTCTGGTTCATAAATGACATCTGGTCTGGAATCTACATCTGTATGGCCCAACGCAACTTCTACGGAGACTGGATTCACCTCTTCGTGGGTATCTTCATTCGTACCTGTTAGAGTATTCATTTCTTCCGTACCTGTTTGGTCGGTGACATTTGTTTGGAATATTTCTCTATCTTTTGATTCCTCCGTTTCTTTCTTGCTATAAAGCGCTACGGAGTTTATATTTTTGGAGGTTTGTTGATCACCTCTAATTTTTCTGATTCCCTACTCTGAAGGGAATTTGATTGCCTGATACAAGGTGGATGGTACTCCTTTCATGTCATGGATCCATGGTCTTCCCATAATTACGTTATAAGCCATGTCGGTATCAATGACTTGGAATTTGGTGTTCTTAGTTACCCCCTCGGCGTAAGTGCTGAGTTCGATCTCCCCTTTAGTTACCACTGTAGAGTTATCAAACCCTGATATTGCTTGTGCCTTTGGGATCACCTTATTTCCCATGAGCATTTCTTCCACGACTCTTAGCAAGATGATATTGACTGAGCTACCTGGATCAATCAACACTCTTTTAACGTTAGTGTCATGAATGAGTAGAGATATTACTAGAGCATCGTTATGGGGAAGCATTAGCCCGCCGAAATCTGCATCATCAAAGGTTATATAATCTCCATCTGGATTTTCTCGAGCTCATTTTCCGTGGGTGATTGTGACCTTCGAGGCTAATTTGCAAACTATTCCATTTACTTTCTCTCCTCCATGTATCACGTTGACAGTCCTTTTTTGAGAAGGAGGTTTCGGGTGCTCTTGCATGTTATTCATATATGCCTGTTTACCTTTATCACTAAATAATTCTGTTAAATAGACCTGTTTCAATAAATGTTCTATTTCTCCTTGTAAAAATCTGCAATCTGCAGTCTTGTGTCCATGATCATTGTGGAACTCACACCAGAAATCTGGATTTCTTTTATTTGGGTTTGACCGCATTTCTTTAGGCCATTTAACCTTATCTCCCATATTTCTTAGAATTGAAACAAGTTCAGGAGTACTTACATTGAAGATGTGATCCCCAACTCGTGCATTACCTCTAGGTCGTTCATCCTGATCCTTTCTGGATCTGGATCTGGATGAGCCTCCATCCCTGCCTGGTGGTCTATAATCCGCCCTAGTGTTTTCAAACCTGGGGCATTTTTCTCGTCCTGATGGTCCTAATTAAGGATCGTATCTATTTTTACCTGATTTCTTATCTGATTCGTATCGCCTGGATCTGGAATGATCTTCATCTTTTGTACGAGCGATGATATATTCTTCTATTCGAAGTTTAGTGTTGTACCTTTTATATACATCATTCCATGTCGTAGCGGGGAATTCTCTCAAAATTTCCTTGAGTCTCCTTGTGGCTTCTGAACTTTTGCCATTTAGGTTACTTGTGAATGCCATGGCTGCCCAATTATCAGGTACCCTGGGTAATTGCATTCTTTCTCGTTGGAATCTGTCTAGAAATTCGCGGAGTAGTTCTGTGTCTCCCTGCTTTATTTTGAATATGTCTTCCATTCTTTTCTCAACTTTCTGTGCACTTGAGTGTGCTTTTGTAAATGAATCTGCAAGCTCAGCAAAAGAGTCAATAGAATTTTCAGGGAAAAGAGAATACCAGGTTAGGGCTCCTTTGATGAGTGTTTCTCCAAATTTTTTGACAAGGACTGATTCAATCTCCTGTTTTGTTAAGTCATTGCCTTTTACTCCAGTAGTGAAAGCGGTTACATGGTCGCGTGGGTCAGTTGTTCCATCATATTTGGGAACGTCAGGCATTTTCAACTTCTTGGGTATAGGCAAAGGTGTTGCACTTGGCTTCCAAGGTTGTTGAGAATATATATCAACATCAATGCCTTTGATAATAGGCGGTACTCTAGGAATTTGTTTGATTCGATCGTTTTTCTCCTTCATCTGTTTCTGCATGGTTAGCAGTAAATTTTGTAATTCAGAATTATTAGTCATACCTAGTCTTGCTTCGAGAGATTTGTTAGGGATGCCACCCCTTGCCGAGTTTACCAATCCAGACTGAGGATTTTAGCCGGTGATTGTATTGTTTGGAGGTGGCGTCAGTGATGCAGGTGGTGCTGCTGTTAGTCCCCTTGTAAATTCTTGCAAAGCTTGTCCCACGTACTCTGCAATTATTTGCTTTATTCAATCTTGTTCTGGGGATGGTTCCCTCGAAACATGAGGAGTTCCTTGAGGTGATGGGACTGGGGTTCCATTCCTCTGTAGGTTGTTGTCGTTAGAGTTCGACATAGTTTTTAGAGGATATTAATAGAAAGTGAACAAAGATCATCAGATTCCCGGTAACGGAACCAATTTGTTTAACCAAAGAATTAGATCCTTTGACCAAAGCTTATTTTTAGGATGAACGCGGGTTACTGATAATCAAAGAAATAATATTGAGTAAAAGAAAATCAGAGAATGACAATAGTAAAATGCGAAGAAATAAAGTATATTGTATTCGTAATCAGATGCCCCTTTACAAGCTGTATTCCTGTCCCTTATATAGGATATTCCTTGATATAACGTACAACTCTTGCTATGATTGACCATTAATGACTAGTTATGACATTGATGGGGCGTTACAAAGGATAACTGTAATTGGGGTACGGTTACATAACGTACGAGTAATCAATTGTGGGTCCTTGAATCTGCCCGTAGCTTTGTCCAGATTCATTCTGACCGTGTCTCTACCCTGTGTTGATCAGGTTGAGTTTCCCGTGGCTGATGGACTCAATGGTTTATTGATCCGTGCCTCTTTGTTCGTATCTCTTTATAGAATCACGTCCAGCTGTCACGTTTCCCTTGGTCCACGTATCCGACTGAGTTGTCTAGAATCAGCTTACGTGTGAGACTCTTTTTTTTTACCAATACAGTCACAGGAGTTGGTTCATCAAGGTAAGAAATAGTAATGTTGTAAAGAGAAAGATATAAAAAATAGCAATAAATAATAAAATATTAAGCCATTGATAAATATTAAAGTTTAACAAAGCGATTTTAATGATTCAAACAACGTTTTCCAAAACGAAATACTGAAAAAGAAAATGTTTTAAAACAAAATGCTCAAGAAGAATTGTTTTCAAAATAAATGACACTAGCAGCCATGCTACCCCGGGACTCGGCGGGCCCTTGATGGTGTGGCTTTCCAGTTTTTGAGGATGACTCTCTTTTCCACCATCTGAATGACGAGGCCTTCCTCCTCCTCCTCAACTATTACACTGCAATCCATGTCTTCCTCTTCCAGAAATAAATTCCTCAAACCAGCAAGCACTTCGTCCTCCTCGGATACCCACATCATGTCAACTTGATGGAAGGATTGGCTCAGAAGCGGTATTGGCTGTTCAAGGGGGTAGTAAGGCCCATGCAATGGTGGCGACTAATTCTGGTACTCATGCCAGGTGTACTGATATCCCAATCCAAAGGTCGTTCCTTGACGTTTTAATTGTATTGGTTTGCAATACCTTGGAGATTTTTTCCGAGCCCTTTATCGGGTTCATATCCTCCCCATGTTAGTATGTTCTCTATTTGCTGCCCCTCCACTTGTCCTTTTCAAGTGCATTGACACGCTCTATGCAATGATAAGTATCTCCACCCAATATCCTTCTATTTTCCACGACCGGAACAATCTAATTGGTATAAATGGGATTACTCTCGTCTCCATGAATGATCACCTCCTGATGGTTCCATTCAAACTTTACAACCTGGTGCAAAGTGGAATCCACGGCCCCAGCAGCGTGTATCTAAGGTCGTCCCAGCAGTAAGTTGTATGAGGCGGATATTTCGAGTACTTGGAATTCAACATCAAACCAAGTCGGGCCCATTTATAAGCAAAGATTGGTTTCCCCGATCGTGGCCCTTTGAGATCTGTTGAATGCTTTTATGTTCATGGTTCCTGTCCGTATTACATGCAATCCTTTGCCCGATCTCTTCAAAGTCGTCAATGAACAGATGTTGAGGCTGGAACCTCCATCTATCAAAACCCTGGAAATGAATTTATCTTCACATTGTACCGTGATATGCAGTGCCCTGTTGTGGATTAATCCTTCTGGCGGCAATTCGTCTTCATGGAAAGTGATCTTATGGCTCTCCAGTACTTGTCCTACCATGTTATCCATTTCCTCACTAGTGATATTGTTGGGCACATAAGCTTCGTTCAATACCCTCATCAAGGCATTCCTATGTGCTTCAGAATTCTGCACTAATGATAAAATAGATATCTGAGCAGGGGTTTTGTTCAGATGGTCCACTACAAAGTATTCTCTCGCTTGCACTTTTCTCCAAAGGTCATCCGGGACGGTTTCAATGATAGGCTACTTGGAAGCATCTTCTGTACTTGTTCCCCCTAGATGCTCAGGTGTGTAAACTCTACCAGTCATGGTCATCCCTTGTGTAGCACCAGCTTCTTCCAGTTTATCTTTTCCTTTCCTCCTGGTTTTTGCAACGTCGTCCCAAGGTACGGCTTTGGAATTAAAGGATGGTGCGGATGTCACCGTCACAGTGAAGGGTGTGGTCTCTTCTACTTAAACGGAGTAGGTTCAGCTGCAGGTGTTGTTACTTCCACCTCGAACGCAGTCGGTGCGGCTACCTCAACTTCGACTGGTGGTTGTGTCTATACCACAATAGGAGTGAGAGTGACCGCAGGTTTCTTAGGATCATCCCCTTCTCGAATAAGCCCGATTGACCCTTCCGGGTCTCATTCTTCATCAGTCTCTATCACATTCACCCCATTGCCCCTGTGATCCGGGAGGGGATTGTTGCGGACGTTAGGTGCAGCCTCATTTACTTGTATAACCTTGGTATTGATTAGTGTATGGATCTTGTCTTTCAGAGTGCAGCATTCATCAATGGTATGACCCTTCATGTCGAAGTGGTAGGCACATGTTTTATTTGGATTGACCCATTGACATGAGTTTTCAATGGAAACAGTGGGAATAGGAGTGACACAACCAGCAGCTTTCAACCTTTCATATAATTGATCGATAGGTTCAGCAATAAGGGTCTATTGTCTAGGCGACCTGCGGTCGAAGTTTGGTCTGGGTTTCTGATAGTTTTGGGGGCTGGCGGTGAGTGGTAATATATTGATTGGGTGTTATAAGTGTGGTAGGTGGTGGCGGGTTGTGGATATATAGGAGGTGAAGGTTGATATGTGGGTGGAGGTGTTTTGTATGTAAGAGGAGATTTCGGACCTTGGGCTACTATCATAGCCCCTACTTCCTTCTTATTGGATATGCCTCCTGACTGCAAGGCCTTGTTAGTGGCTTGTAATGCCTCAAAATTGGTTACCATCCCGCTTTTAATTCCTTCTTCAATTCTTTTTCCCAATTTGATGATGTCGGGAAATTTGTGATTTTCAATAACCATTAATCTCTCGTAGTATTGCGGATCCTAGGCCCGGACAAAGAATTTCTTCATCTGCTCTTCTTCCTATGCTGACCTTACTTTTGCAGCTTCCGATCTCCACCGCATAGCATATTCGCGGAAAGTCTTTGTCGGCTTATTCTTAAGATTCTGGATATAGAAGACATCTGGTGCATTCTCCGTATTGAATCTGAACCGATCCATGAAATTTGTCGCCATGATTAACTAGTTAATCCACTTCTTTGGATTTTGACTGATATACCAAGATAGGGCGTCTCCAGTGAGACTCCTCATGAATAACTTCATGCGAATTCTTTCATCTTTTCCAACTTCTACGAGCTTGTCAGAGTATGTCCTTAGATGCACCTTTGGGTCACCTGTTCCGTCGAACATCTCGAACGTGGGAGGTTTGTAACCCTCTGGTAGTTCTACGTCCGGCCGAATACACAGATCTTCATAGTTCAAACCCTCAATGCCTTTACCCCCTTCGACACCTTGAACACGACTTGTGAGCTTCTTAAGTTCCTCTGCCATATTCTTGATGAGCAGGTCCTTCTCGGCGGATTCTGGTGTGTATGGGATTTGTTGTACAGGGTGAGGTAGATTTTCTACGTATATGGGGTTTTTTTGATAGATATCGGGGATTTGGGTGTAGTGGTGATCATTGGTTGAGTTCTATGAATCGGGGGTAGGTTGTGGCGTGTTTTGAAGAGTATGGTAGGTAGTGGTTTGTGGGTATTGGGTTGGATGTTCCAAATGCGATCCCCTGGCTTATGAAGTGGATCTAAGGCATCTGTATGCAGATGTCTTACTTTGAGCGCTCATGGTGTAAGTTTTAGAAGTACCGATGGGAGGCTAGTTCTCATGGTAAGGTTCCCATCCAATCAATTGTTATCGTGTCTTTTAGCCCATAGCATACTAACTTCTCTTTTTTTATTTTATAGGTTTGCCTAATACCACTAAGCTTAGTCCTTCGGAAGGGACGAGGACGTATCCTTTCCCGTCGATTCCTCCATTTCGGGACAGCCCAGGGCTGTCGCGGGGGAAAAGAAGAAAGGAAGATAAAACCTTCGGGCTCCCCGGGCCTTAAGGAGAAATCAAAGAAAATGGTGGCTCGCAAGCCTAGGAAGATCTCTAGCTCCCGGGTGCTAGACATCGATTCTCTTCTCCGGCTCAGGGACGAACCGGAAGAAGACCTTATTTTTGTCGCCCATAGAGCGACCCTTCTCGGGGGTCAGGAGGCATCCGAGGGGGAGACTCGTGAGGCCGACCTCCTTCAGACTTGAGAGGTCGATATGGAGACCGGGGGTGGGACTCCCCAGAACGCCGGCTCTACTCCGAAGAAAGCGCCAAGTATAATAGGAATTGCGGGGAATCCCTCTTAAATCGAGTCCATGCTCGAGGAGACCCAAGCATGAAAGGGGAAGTCCAATGAAGGGATTCATGGCGTAGATGATCCCCTTCATTCCTTCTTTGATGGTGTGGACTCGTCCACTTTAGAAGATTTTTCCGTGCTAGGTGACCTGGAAGTACCGAGAAAGGATACATCATTGGAAGCTGGTGGGTCGAGTTCGAGCCGAAAACTTATTAATCAGTTCCCTGCTCCAAGTGTGGATCTCTATCGCAAGAGATCGGTTGTCTTCACTATTTCGGAGGATGCTCGAGTTTTATCTACTCTCGTGGGAGTATCCAGTTACCTCTGATGCCTGGTGACCGAGGAGGAGCAGGAAAAAATTAACGAAGTGGATCTGTTGTGTCTTTTCAACAAGGCGCAGCAGGCGCTGAACTGGGCAAGGCGTCAATACATATTTTCGAATATTACTTTAGGTTTGGGTATTTCTCACGACTTTCTTTATTTTGAAGGCCTCGATACTTCATCGGGAATGCTTCCTCTAGTACCGTGTCGAGGTCAACCAGCTCGAGCTTGAGCTTAAGGAGCAGGCTCAGAAAAGGGATATGTACATTCTCCTTAGCGAGAAACAAGACGGGTTCATTAAGAACCTTTAGGACCAGCTGGATAGGGCTCAGAAAGAATCGTTCTGGAGGCAGGAGCATGCCGACTTGGTTGAAAAGGTAAAGGTATTTGAAGTTAGAAACGAGGAACTGGTCCTAGTAGCTAACGAAAATACCTCGTAGGTCCAGCAGAAGATCGACCAACTCTGAAAGGAGATGGACCAGATACAAGTCATGGCCGATGGGAGGAAACGCAAGATGGATACGCTGACTACGGAGAAGGAAACTGCCTAGGCAAAGCTATCTTCGGTAGAGGTTCAACTTCAGGTGGCGAAGGATGAGGATCTCCGAGCAGAGCGGGGTTTGGCCATCTCAAATCGGGGCGCCCTTGGCGACCATATCTAAGCAATGAGGTCCAAGTTGGAGAAAACCTCAACCAATGTTGAAAAGACGGTGGCCCAATACAAGGCCGATGTTGAAGCAGTTGAGGCCTGCCTGAAGACCAATGGCCAATACGTGAGGCGACTGTCTCAAAGCGAGACCCTCAAAGATATCCATGTCTGAGGCTTTGACTTGTCTATCGAGATCGATGAGGAAAAAAGACTTAAGGCCAAGGCAAAGAAACTAGTTGAACCCGAAGGCGAAGAGGGCTTCGAGGGTTCTGAAGGATCCTAAGGCTCTAGCGGCTCTAGCGGTGAATCAGGCTCTAGTGAAGATAAGCGTGAATGCCTTAGAATTTATTTTCTTTGTTTTTGTGTAGATATTTTTTGTTTATTTCGAGGCCGTTTTTGTTGGTCCTATGTAAATATATTTTCCGAAATATATAAAGTTTCTCTCGGAAATTTCAAGTCTCTAATTTTTTTAGCATCTTTTCATAATTTTTATTCTTACAAATATTTTTAATGCTTAAGAATATGATCAAACGTAGTGATAATTCATTTGTTCTTTGGAGGTTCGAACAGAACCTGACCTGGATACAGTTTTTATTTACTCGAAGCTTTGAAAACTCGAAGCGACCGGAAAATTTCCCAAGATGCTTAAGTGTTATTATACAATGTTTTTGTCGAGGGTAACCTTTTGGCACGTTTTGAACTTTTATTGAAGGCCTTACATTTTTATTACATGCCTCAGACGTCTTCGAGCCGTTTTTTGGGGCGGCCGTAGCCTTTTATGTTTAGGAACTACCTATTAGGTTTTGTGCCTCTAGGTTTTGATAACCCGAGCTACCCAAACTTATTTTGGATGATAGTCCTCGAGTGGAGGTAGCCCTTGGGCTCAGGATAGGGGTATCCCTTGGGCTTGATAGTCCCCGGGTAGGGATAGCCCTTAGGCTCGATGCTCTAAGAGGCAAAAATACATAATAACAAAGTGGTAAATTTCTTTCATTTTTGTGTATAAAGTACAAGATTGAAAGCGTGTAAAAGCTTGTATTATGACTAAGATGGCTTACGGGGACATGGTTCACTTGACCGTTTGGATCTTACAATAAATCCTAACCACCGAGCTTAGGTTGTTCTAGCACAAAGTTTCCTTCTTTCCTTGCTAAGAAGCTTAACCAGTGGATGATGGCCCCCAATATTCGAGGTTGATCTTGAGAGGGCTCGGATATTGTTGATGAGACCATTGACTCTGATTTAAAACCGATCTTTGGTTCTAAGTTAGCAAGATTTATTGTTGCATTATTAAAAACCTTGTCGCAAAACCCATTTGGGACAAAATTGGTTCAAGGGAAAAAGAGTGCAACGCGTGCTTCAGACCTAATAGTCACAATCTCCTTTGGTTGTTTCTTGTAAGAGTTAGTTCGATTCGCAATATTATAAAAAGGTGAATGAGATCGTACCTTAGCAGTAGTACCGCTTTGAGTGTGTCACGTTGCAGTTGTTCGGTAGTTGTGCACTATTTTCTGCTTCGAGTTTGTAAGAGCCTTTATCGGTTATCTCGATGACTCATACGGTTCTTCCCAATTCGGCCACAGCCTCCCCTCATTCGAGTTCCGTATGCATTGTTACTTTTCTTAACACCAAGTCCCCGGTATTGAAGCGTCAGAGGTTGGCTCTTTGGTTGTAATACCTTTCTATCCGTTGTTTCTGGGCGGCCAACCAGACTAGGGTGTCCTCGCGCCTTCCATCCAATAGTTCCAGGCTCATGCTCATGGCCTCACCGTTTGATTCTTCGGTCGCATATCAAAACCTGGGGCTCACGTCTCCCACTTTGACATGTATTAGTGCTTCGGAACCATAGACCAAGGAAAACAGAGTGGCCCTGGTACTAGATTTTGAGGTTGAACGGTAAGCCCACAAGACTTCGGGCAGAATTTCCTTCCATTCCCCTTTGGCATCAGTCAACCGTTTCTTTAGGTTTTGAAGTATGGTCTTGTTTTTTTATTCCACGTGTCCGTTCCCACTAGGGTGACAGGGTGTCGACAAGAACTTTTTGATCTTATAATCTTCAAAAATTTGTTTACCTTGCTGCCAATGAACTGTTTCCCATTATCATACACTACCTCGGTAGGTATCCCGAACCGGCATATATGTGGTCCCAAATGAAGTGAACAACTTATTTTTCCCGGACCTTCTCAAACACTTGAGCTTTGACCCACTTAGAAAAATAAAATGTCATAAACAGTCTGAATTGAGCCTTACCAGGTGCCCGCGACAGGGGACCAACAATGTCCATTCCCCACTCATGAACGGCCAAGGTGACAAGATCGAATGTAGTAGCTCTCCGGGTTGATGGATCATCGGTGCATGCCTTGACAGTCGTCACATATTCGTATAAAGTCCATTGCATCTTTCTTTATGTCGATCCAGTAATAGCTGGCCCTCTTACGAACCAAAGTCCTCTTCCCCCGAATGGTTTCCACAGGTGCCTTCATGAACTTCCCTCAATACATACTCGGTATCTCCTGGCCCCAATCATATGGCGAGCGGGCCATCGAACGTTCTTCTAAATAGAGTACCTTCGGACAGGTTGAACATGGTCGCCTTTGTGGGTAGAGCTCTCGATTCTTTAGGATGCGAGGGCAATTTCTAGTCTTCAAGTGGTCTATATACTTGTTTCTCCACCAAGTTAAACTTGTTGAGTTTATTTGGGCATGGCTTTCTTCCACTACAGATTTCATGAGTTGTACGACCGTTCCTGAGCTAAATTCATCGTCATCAACCGATGAATCCAAGTTAGCCAGAGCATCGGCCTCCCTATTTTGATCTCGGGGTACGTGATATAGGGTCAATTCTTTGAATTGAGATGCAGCATTACCTACAATTTGTCTAAATACCTTCGCATTCGTTCTCTTTACTTCGAACATCCCATTGACTATATTTACCACAAGGAGGGAATCACACTTAGCTTCGGCCACCTTGGCTCCCAAGCTTTTAGCCAATTCGAGACCAGCAATCATGTCCTCATACTCGGCCTCATTGTTAGTCAATTTCACAGTTCTAATAGATTTCCTAACTACATTTCTCCTAGGCGGTTTCAACACGATGTCGAGTCTGAACCCCTTTGCATTCTAGGCACTGTCCGTAAAGAGGGTCCAGATTCCTGAGGAAGTCCCCGAGGTTAACAACAATTCCTTTTCGACTTCGGGTATTAAGGCCGACATAAAGTCGGCCACGAAGTCTGTCGAAATTTGTGATTTTATGGCAGTTTGGGGTCGATATTCGATATCGTACCCACTAATTTCTATGGCCTATTTGTCCAACCGGCCTGAGAGCTCGGGTTAGTGCAATATGATCCTTAGTGGGTAAGAGGTTATGACACATATGGGGTGGCATTAAAAATATGACTTTAACTTTCTGTAGACGCTTAGGAGAGCGAGCGCCAATTTTTCCAGGAGGATACCTTGTTTCGGCCTCGCCTAGAGTTCTACTAACATAATAGATAGAAATTGCTTACCTTCCTCTTCCTGGACTAGGAATCCACTTACCGCTGCCTCGGATACCGCCAAGTAGTGGTACAACTACTCATTTGCCTTCAGAGTATGGAGCAAAGGTGGACTCAAAAGGTACCGTTTGAGTTCTTCCAAAGCTTGTTGGAATTTTGGGGTCCAAGAAAAGTTATTCTTCTTCTTCAATAGTGAAAAGAATCGATGGCTCTTATCGGGAGACCTCGATATGAACCGGCCCAGGGCGGCTATGCGCCCGGTTAGCCTCTGAACAGCCTTGACACTGTCCACCATGGTGATGTCCTTTATAGCTTTGATTTTATCGGGATTGATCTCAATCCCTCGGTTAGACACCTTGAATGCAAGGAATTTCCTAGATCCTACCCCAAATGCCCATATCTCCAAGTTCAACTTCATGTTGTATTTATTCAGTATGTCAAAGGTTTCCTGCAAATGTTTCAAATGGTCCATTACTTGTAGGGACTTAACTAACATGTCATCAATATAAACTTCCATTGATTTTCCTATATGTTCTTCGAACATCCGGTTTACTAGGCGTTGATAAGTGGCACGGCGTCTTTTAGTCCAAACGACATTACGTTATAACAATAGGTGCCGAATTTAGAGATAAAGGAAGTTTTTTCTTGATCTCTCGGGTCCATCCGTTTTTAGTTGTACCCGGAATAGGCGTTGAAAAAGCTGAGTATCTTGTGCCCGGCCGTCGCATCAATCCTGCTATCGATGTTAGGCAAAGGAAAAGTGTCCTTGGGGCACGCCTTGTTCAAGTCTTTTGTAATCTATGCACATTCTTAGTTTATTCCCATTTTTAGGTACTACTAATACGTTATCCAACCAATCCGGGTACTTAACTTCCCGAATGGAACCTATTTTAAGGACCTTAGATACCTCATCTTTGATGAATGCGCTTGACTTCAGACTGAGTGGAACTTCGGATCCAAGCTTAGTTTACGAGTGGTTATTTTGGCGAGATGCCTGTCATATCAAGATGGGGCCAAGCGAAGCAATCTATGTTAGCTATAATGAATTTAAGGAGTTTTTCTTGAGCTCGGGAGTTAACCTCGTGCCCAGGTATACCTTCGATCGGGCAAGTGTTCGATCAATATGACTTGCTCTAGCTCCTCGACCATTGATTTGGTGGCATTAGAATCATCAAGGGCGATGGACGACCTAGGAACTCCGTAATCATCATCCCCGCCTGCTTCTTGCTTCTCCGGTTCCGCCGGGGCTGGTGTCGGTGATTGTTATTTAGTTTCTCCCTTCCTAACCGACTCCGTGTTCTTTGATGGCAGGAGTGTGGACACTGGGATCACCTCATTGATCGCGAACATTTCTTTTGTGGTCGGCTGCTCTCCGTAAACCGTCTTAATCCCTCCTGATGTGGGGTATTTTAGTGCATGGTGTAGTGTCAAGGGTATTGACCTCATGTTGTGAATCCATTGCCTTCCGAATAGAGCATTATATCTAATTTTCCCTTCAATTACATAGAACTTCACTTCCTGAATGGTCCTAGCGGTATTCACCAACAGGGTTATCTCCCCTTTAGTAGTTTCGCATGCCATGTTGAATTTGTTTAAAACCCTGACTGCATGCACTATTTGGTCGTTAAGACCCAACTGCTCTACGACCCTCGATATGATGATATTAGTCGGGCTACCTAAATCAATTAACATACGCTTAACTCGAGATTTATTTATGAGTACATATATTACCAGTCCATCATTATGTGGTTGCACGATGCCTTCAGCGTCCTTATCATTGAAAGATATGGTCCCCTCCAGTATATAATCTCAGGTTCATTTTTCCCTAATGATGGACACCTTAGTGCGCTTGAGCATTAGTCCCTGGGGGACGTCGACTCCACCAAGGATCATGTTAATGACATTGCTGAGTTTCCTCTTGTTCGGTCTGTTTGTTGGAGTCCCTATTCCTGAAGTGATTTTTGGCTCGATCACTCAAATATTCGTGGAGGTGCCCGTTCTTGAATAACTGGGCCACTACTTATGTTAGTTGTCTGCACTCCTCGATCATGTGTCCATGAGTGCCATGATACTTACACACTAGGTTGGTCTCTTTGAGTAGGGTCGGACTGCAATGGTCGGGGCCACTTGGTATCTTTGATGCACCCAATGGTATATATGATGCTTGCAACATCGATGTTGAAGTTATATTCTGATAATCTCGGTGCCTCCCTGGCACCGAATGGCCTGTCGAAACCGTTTTTGTTCATGAGTCCCCAGCTATTGTGGCCTCGATCGTTCCTTTTTTTCATTTCTCGCAGGGTTACACCCGGATCCACTACCCCCTTCGATCTCCGCTATACGGTTGATACCGATCTCTGTTAAGTCTTGATTCATGATCTATGACTCTGATTTTTTATTGGTACATGTTATGGACATCGGCTCAGGTTACTGAGTTGATCATCCTCGACTCTGATTTTTGATTGGTATATGTTATTGACATCGGCTCAGGTTACCGTCGGGTTTCTATCAAATTGTGTTTTAGTTGTTGTGAAGCCAAGGAGCTTGGGGGTTGATTCCTTGAGTGAATGACTAAATGACACAATCGTCCGCAACCGGAGGCAAGTCCATTCGTTCTATTTGAAACCTCAACACAAATTCCCTGAGCATTTCGTTATCTCTTTGTTTTACTTTGAAAAGTTCCAATTTTCTGGTCTCGGCCTTGATGGTCCAGACGTGCGCTTTTACAAAGGCACTACAAGCATAGCAAATGAATCAAAAGAGTTAGGGGGTAAGTTGCGGTACCATATCATTGCCCATTTTGACAGGGTTTCTCCAAACGTTTTCAGTAAAACCGACTTGATTTTGTCATCTTCTAAGTCATTTCCCTTGATGGCACACATGTAGGAGGTCACGTGCTCATTTGGGCATACGGAACTTCTTTGGGATTGGCTTCGATGCGCGCTCGGGGGAAAAGACTTTCGGACTATTTCTTGCAATCCAGGCCTTTCAATATCAGGGGTGCTCCTCAGATTTGATCAACTCTGGAGTTATAAGTCTCTACTTTTTTTATAGTTGACTTCAACTTTCTTCTCCCTCGATTCCACCCGCTTTGTCAGTTCCTCGAGCATCCTTATTATTTCGGGGTTGGTCCCGAGGTCAACTTCAGCCAGCCTTTCCGTGGCTTGCTCATTCCTTCAAGTGTTTTCTCAGGATGGTTCGGGCTTAACTCTGTTGGCGGCGTGGCTTTTGTTTTGCAGCTGGGCTATCGCCACATGTTGAGCTTGTAACATTTCAAAGATCACTCATAGATCGATCTCATCGCCTTCACCGTCGTGTGTACCCCGAGCTATTGATCAGGATCCTCCGTGAACGCCGCTCTTGGGGTCGGTCGACAAGTTTGTATCGATGGCCACATGTGAGTTGGCATCGATCGGGTCCGCAACTGGGACTCCGTTGGGGTCAACATGGGGAACTTTGTTGCTGGTACTAAATTGTTGTTTTCGCTAGGGTGGCCAGACTTAGCATCAACGTTCAAGTGAGCATATTGAGAGTTTGATATTCTTAAGTTGACCAGAAATTAAAATATCAAAGAACAAGCGTAAAACAGAGTGCGTTATGGAAATTTGTATCACATTACCACTATTATCCTTAGCCCTACTGTCACGACCCAAATTTCCTTCCGTTGGGTATCGTGATGGCACATAGTCTTAAGGACTAGGTAAGCGTAACATTTCACAGAACAACAATAATAATAAAGGGAATTTCACAGTCTCGATATGGAATTCTTGTCAGAAATTACAATTTCCCAAAACCCGGTAAATACAAGTCATAAGCTTNTTCTATACTCGTTCGAGGACGAACAATTTTCTTAAGAGGGGGAGAATGTAACAACCTGGCCGGTCGTTTTGGAGAGTTAGCACCCCCGATCCCCTGATAATTGTTCCTTTCATGTCTTATTAGCTTAATGGAATGAGTCGGAGCGTTGAGTGATGAAAATTGGAGTGTTTTTGGACATATAGTCCTTTAAGGTGATCTTTAACCTTAGAAATTGGGTCGGAGCCGGAGCTATGTGAAGACGGATCCATAATGGAAATTCGTCGACTCCGTTAGCTCCATTGAGTGATTTCGGGTTTGGGAGCGTGTTTGGAATATGTTTTTGAGGCCAGACGTAGATTTAGGCTTGAATTGGCGAAAGTTAGAATTTCGGCGATTTCGGCCGATAGGTGAGATTTTGATATTAGACTCGGAATGGAATTTCGAAAGTGACAGCATGTCTGGAATGTCATTTATGACTTGTGTGCAAAATTTGAGATCATTCGGACGAGTTTAGACGTGGTTCGGCGTCGGGGGTGAATTCTTGAAAATCCCTATGATTCTTAGGCTTGAATCTATGCATTTTTGGGTATTTTGATGTTATGGGACATGTGTTTAAGGCTCGACTAAGTTGGAATGAGGTATTGGGGAAAATTGGTGGTTTTGGTTGAGGTCCCGAGCCCGATATCAAATTTTCACCTATCGGCCAAAATCGCCGAAATTCTAACTTTCGCCTAATTACCTCAAATTACCCTACGAACCTCCAAAACCTATTCCGGACGCGCGCCTAAGTCCAAAATCATCATACGAAGCTGTTGACAGTAACTAAAATTTATTCCGAGGCCGTTTACACAAAAATCAAACCTCCTGTCAACTAATTTGAAATGTTTCTCCCAATTCGACTCCGGATTGTCCGGTAACTGAATCCAACCGCGCACACAGGTCAATATACACAATGCGAAGCTGTTCTAGACCTTACGCCACCGAATGGAGTTAAATTTGTCGAAACGACCGGTCGGGTCGCTACACCAGAAGAGGAAATTAATATTTAATGACTTGTTATAAATAGAATTCTATTTAAGGTGACTGTCTATATTCGAGAGAGATCTTAGGGATTTTACTTGGTGGCTAAGTCACTCTTTCCCTATAAATAGAGAGGTCCTATTCATTGTAATTCACCCCAAAATTCAATAAGAATTTCCTCTCTCTTTCTCTGCAATATTGTTCTTGTTAGTTTATTGTTTCATAACACGTTATCAACACGAGACTCTAATCAATTGAGTAGAAGCTTTGGGATTGAGCATAATGATTGTAAATTCTCCATGAACTTTCTTCATGATTAAATTCTGGATTTAAGGTAAGTATTTTACTTTATTTTTCTCTTTTAAATTCTTGAAATTCTATAATTTGATTTTAAATGCAAGCAAAGACAATAAACTTTGATTATAACTCCTATAGAGTTTGCAAGAAATTATAACCACCAAAGTGGTAAAATTTCTATACCTTACCATGATCAAATTCATATATGATTGTGGGCAAAAAAGTAGAAACATGTCCCATTGAATTTGCTTCATTCTCATTCCCCTTAAGAGAATGTGATAGCAATATGTTACAAGTCTGAAAGAAGATAAAATTATTACCGTGAAGGTATCAATGGATGTGGACGTGGCAATAGACGAAATTATAATCGTCATATTTGTGAAAATGAGAGTAATAAGAATTCTCAAAATAATCTTTCACTCTTTGAAAGTAATATTTGTCATCTATTTGACATGAGATTTTGTAAAGCACATATAGATGATTATGGTCCGTTCATTATGTGAAGGTGACAACATCTGATTTATGAATACATATTCATTCTTGGAAGAATTTGAACGTGTTAGTGGTAGTAAATATACCACACTCACCTCTAGAAGGAGGTTTGAGATGATATAAGAAAATAATGTCATTATTATGGAACCGCATCATCTGGAACCGTAACTCGTGTCCTCACCATCAATGAGAGAATGAAACGATAATTTCAAACTTCAAGGTCAAATGAACTCGCACAATAGGAATGAAGGAAGTGAAATTGTCCTAATAGTTACGTAGCCTCTCGAAGATACGTACAGACGTCTCCGTACCGATTCGCAAGACTCTACTAAACTCGCTTATGACTCGTAGCACCTATGAACCTAGACCTCTGATACCAACTTGTCACAACCCAAATTTCCCTCCGTTGGGTATCGTGATGGCACCTAGTCTTAGGGTGTCACGACCCAAATTTCCCTCTGATGGGTACCGTGATGGCACCTAGTCTTAGGGACTAGGTAAGCCTAATATTTCACTGAGCAACAACAATAATAAAAGAAAATGAACAGTCTCGATATGGAATCATTACAAAATTTACAATTTCCCAAAACCCGGTAAATACAAGTCATAAGCTCTACGAGTCCTTCTAACAAAAATCTAAGTACAACTGTATAGAAATAATAAGTACAGTTGAAATACAAGAATGTGACTCTGAAGCCTGCGAACGCAGCAACATGTTTACCTTGAGTCTCCTCAGCAAAGGTCCACACAGGTAGCAACAGTAAATACCTGGATCTGTGCAAAACAAAAATGCACAGAAGAGTAGTATGAGCACACCACGGCGGTGCCCGGTAAGTATCAAGACTAACCTCGGTGAAGTAGTGACGAGGACTAGTCCAGACACCCACTGGTCTAATATTTAAAAGACATAAGTAGTAATGACCGAAACAAAATATTTATCTAAAATCCTCGAATATAATTAACGACAGGAGAATATAAAGCGGAAGGAAGTGCAGCAATTAAAGCAACAGAACAGCATAACAGAAATACGCAAGAAGGAAGGACAACACGCAAGCCAAAGTTGGAAATCACAATAACAAGAAAACACTCAAAACTCAGCACTGCATCAATTTACTCACATTAAGCCTTAGCAAATAAGCTAAAAAAACGGGTCAACCCCTCGAGTAAAACCTTTAAATCGTGAATTTATATCGAAAACTTTTGAAAATATAATCATTTCAAGATAGAGGAAATCTTCTTTGAAACATACTATTTCTGAATGTATATGTATGTATATCTTTATAAAGAGAGATCGTTAGAACATAGTTCCCTTAAAATACGTTGTATTCAAATATACTTTCCCAAGTACCGCCCCTTCAAATATCATTTGTTCAAATATACTTTCCCAAATACTGATTTTTCAAAGATCATTTGTTCAAATATACTTTCCCAAAGACTGCTCTTCCAAATATTATTTTTCTGCAAGACAAATACCTTTAAAATATACTTTCGCAATAGAAGTCCTTTGGACATAACTTCTCCTGGAGATAATTTATTTTCAACTATACATTTCAATATATATATGTATATCTTTCAATCCAAATCTCCTCAATGATAAACCACCGAAACTCAGTCTGTAACTCAGAATTTGTCATGCAATGCAGTACAGGGGGGAAAGCTCAGTCTGTAGTCCCAATTTAAATATGTGATGCAATACAGGGGGAAAGCTCCCGGATCTCAGTCTGTAGTCCCAATTTAAATATGCGATGTAGTAAAGGGGAAAGATCCCGGATCTCATTCCGTAGTCCCAATTTAAATATGCGATGCAGTACAGGGAGAAAGCTCCCGGATCTCAGTCCGTAGTCCCAATTTAAATATGCGATGCAGTACAGGGAGAAAGCTCCCGGATCTCAGTCCGTAGTCCCAATTTAAATATGCAATGCAGCACAACAGAGAGGAAAGAACCGGAGCACAACAAAGCATTGCACAAGACACAACGAGCACAACAACAAACAATAAGGCAAAATGCAAGGTGCAACGAGAAGTTCAACACGAGAACTTAAATCATAACAGTGGAAAAACATCACTCATAAAGAGAAATCACTGGAGGGACAAAACCAAGTAAAAGGAAACAATGTAACGGGGGAAGGGGGGGACATAACAAATTTAGCAACGATTCACAATACTCAAGTCAATAGATAGAGAACCAATCATCCCGATAAAGGAAAAAGTTATAACCAATCTCGCCTAACAGTTTGCTTCACAGAATAAACTTAGCTTAAGCCAAACATTCAATAATAAGAGGCAACAAGGAAACACCGCCAATATGGGCGATGGTCAACTATACCTAAGTAACATTTAAGGCAAATCATGCAAATCATCATGTACGACTCACGGGCATGCTTGACACCAAACTATAGATATTCCAATTCTTGTTAAACAATTATACGACTAGATGATACTAATTCTAATCAATTAGGCAGTTTGTGATGAACTAGCATAGTGGTAGGAGAGGGAAAATATTTAGCTAAGTCAGGTTAAGATCAAATAATCAACAAGAGGAATTGAAGTCAAGAAAATCTAATACAACAGAGGAAAATTAAACTAGCAGTCAGGAACTCAACCATAAAAGTTACAACTTCATATGCAGGAGATATAAGAACCTAAGAATCCTAAAAGGTCAAACTAATTGCAAATAAGTCCGAGTACGCACTCGTCACCTCGCGCACACGGGCTACAATCAACATGGAAGACTCAAATCCAAGAGGGGTAGTTCCCTCACACAAGGTTAGGCAAGATACTTACCTCAAAGACGACAACCAGTACTCGTAAATGGACTTCTCGGGCGGGAAGGCCTCCAGACGGCACAAATCAACAAAAACAACTTCAAAATGCACATAAAAACATATAAGGGACTATTCAAAACGATAAAGTTTCAATATTTACTAATTTATAAAAATCGACCCAAAAGTCGACCCTCGGGCCTGCACCTTGCAACCCGATAAATTTACAAAAAATCGATTACCCGTTCCGATACGAGTTCACCCATACTAAATTTATCCAAATCCAATGTCAATAGGTCATTCAAATCATGAATTTTCAATTTAGAAATTTTCTTTCAAAAACCCAAGTTTCTTCAATCCAAAACACGAATTAAATGATTAAAATACGAACTACTTCATGATATATAATTAATTATGGTGGAAGAACACTTACCCATTCGATTATCTTGAAAATCCCTAAAATTGCTCTCAAATCCGAAGTCCAAAGTTCAAAAATATGAAGAAAATGGCTAACCCTCGTCTATATGAATCTGCCAGGACTTCCGTACCTGCGACCAGCTTAACCGCACATGCGCGACCGCAGGTGCGAAACTCTTACCGCACCTGCGCTCCAGTCCGCACCTGCACCCAATGATCGCTCATGCGGGGGCCGCACCTGCGCCCCAAAGATCTACACCTGCGAAGGCTGCCCAGTCCACCCCAGCTCGCACCTGCGGTTCCCCATCCGCAGGTGCGGCCACATCAGAATAGCGACACCAACTGCCTTTTCCAAACTTTAAACTTCCCGCTAACCATCTTAAATCTTCCCGAGCCCCTCGGGACCTTAACCAATTACACCAATAGGTCACATATCATCACACGAACTCAGTCGGACCCTCGGAACACCCAAAACAACGCCCGAATCACCGAATCAAACCAAAAATCAAACTTATAACTTTCAAAACCTCAAATATCCAAACTCGTGCCGAAACCTATCAAATCAACCCGGGACGACGTGAAAATTTGCAGACAAGTCCCAAATGACACAACGATCCTACAGCCACTCCTGAAATTCCATTCCGAGCCCGACATCAAATTTTCACCTATCGGCCGGAATCGCCGAAATTCTAACTTCCGCCAAATGGCGTCAATTTGCTCTACGGACCTCCAAATCCAGTTCTGGACGCATGCCTAAGTCCAAAATCATCATACGAAGCTGTTGGCGTTAACCAAAACTCATTCCGAGGCCGTTTACTCAAAAGTCAAACCTCCGGTCAACTTCCTTCACTTAAGCTTCAAAATTTGAAAATTCTCCCTTAATTCGACTCCGGATTATCCGGCAATTTAATCTAACCACGCACACAGATCGATATGCCCAATGTGGAGATGTTTATGACCTTACATCACCAAACGAAGCTTAAATTCCCGAAATGACCGGTCGGGTTGTTACATAGGACTAGGTAAGCCTAACATTTTCACCGAACAACAACAATAATAAAGGAATTATAATAGTCTCGATATAGAAATCTTGACAGAGTTTACAATTTCCCAAAACCCGATAAATACAAGTCATAAGATCTACGAAATCTTTCTCCTGAATCTAAATACAACTGTCTAGAAATAATAAGTACAGTTGGCATAAACATGAAGGTGACTCCGAAGCCTGCAAACGCAGCAGCAGGTTTACCTTGAGTCTCCTCATCAACAATCCACGCAGCTAATAACAACAATTACCTGGATCTGCACACAAAAATGCGCAGAAGTGTAGTATGAGCACACCACAGCGGTGCCCAGTAAGTATCAAGACTAACCTCAGTGAAGTAGTGACGAGGACTAGTCAAGACACCACTGGTCTAATAAGTAAAAGACATAAATATAAAAATGACCGAAACATAATATCTATCTAAAGATTTTTCGATGTAATTAACGGTACGATAGAATAATACGGAAGAAAATTCAGCAATTACGATCAACGGACAGCATAATAGAAATACGCAAAGAGAATGGAAAGAATGCAAGCCAAATGTCGGGAATCACAACCCAATAAAACACTAGCAACTCAGCACTGCATCAATTTATTCACATCAGGCCTCAACCAATAAACTCAATAAAGCTGGTCAAACCTTCGAGTGAAAATCTTTAAATCGTGAGTTTATTTCGAAAGTTTTAAAGATATAATCATTTCGGAATAGAGAAATTTCTTCTTTGAAACATACTTTCTCTGAATGTATATTTATATATCTTTATAAAGAGAAATCTTTAAAACATAGTCCCTTCAAAATACGTGGTGTTCAAATATACTTTCCCAAATACTGCTCTTGCAGATATCATTTTTTTTTCTGCAAGATAAATACTTTTCAAATATACTTTCGAAATAGAAGTCCTTCAGACATAATTTTTCCTGGAGATAATTGCTTTTCAGCTATGCTTATATATATATATATATATA